>CAAKMY010039994.1:0-19221 GCA_901111285.1 Corrigiola litoralis
TAATGATAACTATCAACTAATCTAACGGAATCTAACAGAAGTCAAAGAAAACTAACTTCCGTCCTTATTAAGGGCATTTTGGGTCGAAATTTCGACCTTAGGAATATTCTGACTTTTCTGAAAAAACACGGGCATTTTGACTTTTTTGCAATACCACAAGGGTACTTTAGAGAATATCCCTAAACTTTTTTGTTAACTTTAGTTTCTAAAATTCATAAAACTCACAGCCAGAATCATCTCAAGCATAGTACCCTTGTAGCCTTGAGGGTCTGAGTTTTCCCCCTCACCATTTAACTGCTGAGAGCATGCCTAATAATTGTTGACACCCTAGAGCAGAATGTTACGAAGCAAAAAATAAGGCTTTGAAGGAACAGAACACTGGGTTGAGAGAAATGATGCTATGAAGGAGATGCATGGAAACGGAAACTGTCAATTTCTTACAAAAAAAAGGCTCCAATGTTAGCACCCGCAATCGCTACCAAAAAGGGGTGCAAGGACCTTCATATATTGGCGATGACACCTGTTCCTATGATGGAATAGGCAAACGTCTGCGTAAAGCCTGAGGAGGTGATCTGTTATATTATATAAAATAAGGGGAGTCTTCTGGCACTCTTCTTTAAGTTTACAAGAATAAGGTAGTAGCAACAAACTTGCTCTCCAACATTCCCAGGTTCAAGCCCTCATAATCTCTTAAATGGAGATTATCCCATAGCTTCCTGCTAGGTTTGATGCCTAGACTCTTGCGGCTAGTAAGCTGGCTTTCCTATAGGGTCTGGGTTTCCCTTACTTTATCCACAGGGATTGGCTTTTGGAGCTTGCTAGTGAGCTATAAAAAGAAAAACCCTATGAAGATTGATAGCTTTTGGCGGCTCCTGAAGGCAAAAATGTGACAGCCATGCTTCAAAGTGAGAAAGACGACCATATCCTGCTCTCTTACCAAATATTAAGAGCCCTTGCCAACAAGCTCACCTCCCAAAACCATATTGTCGAAGTAACATCTATCCTTGGTTAAAGGTACTTCATTTACTACTCTAGAGCACAAAAAATGTCAGTTTCACCAAGAAAAAGAGCTAGTAGATGTGTTCATAAGCAGATCATCCCAAGTGAGTAGTGACCCACGAACATGATACGGCGTCCAGGTTTGCCACTAGACTTCATCAAATTAGGAACGCATTGGTAATTTGTGGTACTTAATGACTCGGACAGCACAAAGAAAGGAACTTAGCCCACTACTTGTGAACTTTTAATTCATAGAGCAAATAGTCTTTTTCACAACCCTTATGGCCCATGTGTTGCATAATTCTCCTAAAAACAGGTTTATTCGTAAATCACCCACATTCTAGCCAACGTACATATGACCTCTACAATCATTCACCTTTAATCACCTCCAAAAAGATCAATCTCCCAACAGGTCCAGAGGAGCAACTACTATGAAGATGAACCTACATTCACTGTCAACAGCTTATTCTCTACTCTTGTAGAGACTAATTTTTATTTCCTGAGCAACCCATTTCCTTTTCGAAAGATGAAGAGGAAATGGTACTTTACCGGCTGCGTTAAATGTCATTATTGAAGAAAAGAAAAGCATAGATAAGGAAGAGACAAACAAAAAAGGACACAGTCCTTACTACAATGACATAGTCAACAAAGACAGATCCCAAAACTTCAAAACAAAGGGAAGATACTCTTCGAAGGCTTGGTGCAAAGGAAATAAACTATACTAGAAACAACCATCAGAACGAATGTGGATCCGGATGTCAGAGCGGTCTGGCTTGTCTAGATGTATATGGTCTTACCATAAGCATTCCAAACAACTACGACTACAGGACACAGATATGAACAAATATAAATCCCATAACCTGCAAATACAGGGGAACGAACTAAAGGCAACTTTATAAAAACTTGACCCAAACAAATGATAAAAGATTCAGAAAAAAAAAATAATAATAACACATAGTGTAGATCCCACAGTCACAGTGATTTGAGGTTGTCCAGATGTATATGGGCATATGACCTTACCCCTAGATCCTGACCATTCCAAACAGATATTCACATGACTAGATATTCACATGACTAAGGGATGCAAATGCACTGACATGACCCTCGTTTAACATAAGCCTCATTTGAGTAAAATCCGAAAAAAAGAAAAGGATAACAAAAACTTTTTTATATTGACCCCCAATAAACAAAGAAGTGGCCCATGTTTCTAACAAAATCTAATAAGTATCAAATTGTTGAATATTACTGCACAAAGTAAGCAAGCTAGCTCAAAAAAAGGGGTCGATAAAGCACAGACTTATCTGAACACAGGCAGCTCAATTACCTTCCTAAGACACAGCAACTGCTCTCGAGTATACTGCAATCTCTCAGGACTCACCGGCCAACTGTTTTCGTCCTGTGACAAAAGATAGCAGTTAATACATCCATCCGCACAACTAGGACATAAACAATCAACGTTACAATTGAAAAGACAGAGCGTGTAATAATTTCCAAAGATCAATTCAAGATATATATGGCATCCTACGACAACAGAAAGTTATCAGGCCAAACTACTTCAAAATAAGAAGTTGATAATTACTGTATGAAAGAACACATGATGGCCCATAGAACTCGAATATATTAAGCAATTTAGAACCTGTAGTCCTTGTGATTATGAGACCACTAAAAGAAAATGGAAGAAAAACAGAGAGCAATGTCAATTCAACTCTTTGAAAGAATGTCGGACATAGTAAGGACCTATATCAAAACTTATTTTTACAAGTCTACGACACTGAACTATCATCAAGCGAGTGTCTTGCTAGTTTTTTAGACATTGACACGGCTTGTCTAAAGTGTATTGAACTGTTAGGTTGGACTTTCAGAAAGAAGAAGCACATGTATGGTACTTTTGGAGTGCTATCATTGATGGGATAATAAATCCCATCCAATAGTCGCAAGAAGACCATAGCAATACAAAAGAAAAACTCAGGAGAAGAAGAACAAAGACGTCGCGTAAGCATTGTCAATGCTTATTTGTCCTTTTCTCTTCTCGATAAGTTGACACTTGACAAGTATCTGTGACTTGACTTGGTGTCCTGTCAGAATGTGGAGGGTCAGAGATCTGTTGAGCGGCATAACAGCAAAAAGTATGTGTCTCATGTCTGACATCGACATTTAAGGTGAATTGAAAGTGTGGGCTGATTAAGCCATAATTTCATGCATTCCGGCATTGTCATAAATAAATGGTTCATTTATAAATGGAGTCAGGAAACATATTCATCAAGACAATCAATCTAAGTTTATCGATTAAGTATGTTCCAAAGCAAAGAAAAAGCTAAACCTTTCTTGTACACAAGCTCTTTGATGGTCCATGTGCATTTGGCTTTGGTATCTTCCCATGAACAACAGGATCAGTACCTCCAGAGTTCATGCTACTGTAAGCTTCATTCTCTACAGATGAATGCTTATGTTTTCCTGATTTCGAACCTTTCACAGACTTCTTAACCTTTTTTGTTTTGCCCTTTGCAATAACGCTAAATTGATCCCCTTTCTCAACAGACTGCGGAGCCTGAACTTTTGCTGGATCACCTCCAGTAGTCGATCTGTTTACTTGAACATCCTCTCCTTTGTTCTCCCCCCCTACAGCGTGTTCCTTTGTATTTCCTGCAACAGTAGATTTTCCAGTTTCACTGCTTTCAACAGTCACAGATTTGTTACCCAACATGTCTGCGCCAAAATCAATTGCAAGATCCAAGTAGACATCCTTGGGTGGCTTTAACATACCCAAATCATTTGGTTCATCCATGAGGAATCTCTGGAGACCTGACAAATCTTGATGGACTTCATGGAACTCATCAGTTCCAGCATGCGTACCCTCCTCATCAAAAGCCATATCACCCATGACTTTGGTGTTATTAAGCCTACTCAACTCATCTACTGTCATCCTCGAATCACTTAAAGCACCATCTTTCCCCAAATTCCCAGCAGTCCCATTATTAATTTCCTCATTATGAAAGGACATATTATGAACCTCCACTCCAGCAGGACGAACCAGATTATCAGAAGTTTTTTTATCCCCCTGTGACACTGAATTATCACAGACATCATCTAAACTCAGAAAAATGGTCAATCAGTAACCAAATAGTTTAGGACAAACATCTGAAACACCCAAAAAAGATTTTATACAACCTCGCTAAATAGGAGACTACTCGCAGCAGATTCAGTTATATCTGAGGCAACACTTACATGCACTTATACCATGGTACTTCATAAGATAACCAAGTAGATTATAAAAAGCAAATTTTTTGGAAGAAATCAGACACTATTAAAACAAAAGATCATGTTTGTAAAACGGGCACTATGGATCTATAAGCAAATTATTGCAATTTACCCAAGATCCACTACCAGAGCTCAGAATTAAACAAACACAATGCAACTCTCCAAATTAGGCAGACTTAAACGACAGACAATATCAAATCAGTTCCACATCAGGTGTTACTTGATCCAGCCTCCATCACAAAACAAAAAAAGCAAATTTTAAAAGACAAACCTGATCTTGGTCTCCCTGGATTATTCGAAAGAACTTTTTGAATATGATCCCACTTCGGCCACGCTACAAAATTTAAACAATGGCAAATTTGAAAACCAGACAAATACATACAAAAAAAATAATCAAGAGCACTTGAGATTAAATTTCTGGCAAAACCTTGGGTAAGACGGTCCTATGATCAAACGAAGGTGAGCTTTCAACTTTTAATCTCAAAAGCTCACCTCAAATCTATAAAACTCTCCCTCATCCTATCGTAGGACTGTCTTACCTAAATGTATTCATTTTTCAGCCAATCACCATACTGAGCAAAATGGTTGTAATCACTAATAAGAGGTACTCAAATACAGTTGTGTAACACCATTTAAAACCTACAACACCTTCTACACTACCTCAATAACTCAAAATTTCAACAAAATGATATCCTGCAAAGATATAGAAGACAAACCTGGCATCGGCTCCCCATAATTATTCAAGAAATCATCCTCACCCTTCGGCCACGCTACAAAAAATAAAGATTATACAACAAACCCATCAAACAAAATCCAATCAATCTCACTTACACCCCCAACTAACGAAGGCAAACATTTCAGTCCTACGACACCACAATGAGCTTTAAACTTACAAATTACAAAACATCACCCATATCCTATCATAGGACCATCTTACTCATTATTACTCCAACACACAAATTCTTAGAAAAGACCATAAAAGTAGACGAGTCCCTTGCAAGCTAAATTAACCAAAGCTTCCTGCAAGCCCAAGTAAAACCAAAGATATATATCCTTTATGGGGGCCCGCATGACTCTATCTACTTTTACAATATAAAAAAAAAAGACGATCTCTCCCAAGACATTCTAATGAGCTTTACACTTACAATTCATAAAACATTGAAAAAAGAACTAGCTCAAGTGCTAGACCTTTACTACCCAAAATTTAAGGTTAGGGGTTCGATTCTTATTAGCGACTTTGTACGCACATTTCACACCCGCAATTCATAAAACATTACAAAGAAGAACTAGCACAAGTGGTTAGACCCTTACTACCCAAATCTCTAGGTTGGGGGTCCGATTCTAACCAGCAACTTTGTACACACATTTCAGACCAAAAATAAACATACTTATCCAATAACCAAACACTAAAATAAATCAAAACCATACAAATACAATCAAATTAAATGAAATCAAGCAAAAACACCATATGGGTATTATACCAGGAAATGTATTATACTCAGGACAATGAGCAAATTGAGCAAGGGGGTTGTCACTTTGATCAGGTAAAAGGGAGTAAAGTTTGACAAGGGTATTAAAGCTATTACTAGGAATTGGTTTTCTTTTAGGAGATGGGATTCCAAAGAATTGCCTCAACTCCTTCCTCTTCTCCTCATCTGGGAGCTTCATTGGTACCAAATATTGAATCTTTAGTGTAAAGTATTGGTCTTTAATTTCATGTGTATGAAAAAATTAAAACTTAAGCGAAAATTTCTGGTCTTTATTTTCATATGTATATAAAAATAAATAAATAATTGGAATTTTAGTGTAAATTTTTAGACTTTAATTTCATGTTTATAGAAAAAGATTGAAACTTTAGTGTAAATTTTTGGTGTTTTATTTCATGAATATAGAAAGTTTTGGAATTTTAGTGTAAAGTATTGGTTTTTAATTTTATGTGTATGAAAAAAAAAATTGGAATTTTAGTGTAAATTTTTAGACTTTAATTTTATGTGTATGAAAAAATTTGAAACTTTAGTGTAAATTTTTGGTCTTTAATTTCATGTGTGTAAAAAAAATTGGAATTTTAGTGTAAAGTTTTGGTCTTTTTGGTATATATATGAACCCTAAATGATTAGAAGGAATGGATGGATAAATTGAAGGGGTTGGAAAATGGGAGTGAAAAATTGAAGGAGAAATCTTGTAAAGGGGATAAATATGGAGAGGAACAAGTTTGGCGGGATTATTGTGTAGTGTCACTAGTGTGGTAAGGTCGTTACAAAGGTGTATTTTTGACAAGGTTTGATGATTTGAGGTTGTAACGGCCATATGACTGGGATGACTAGGGAGTGAAAGGTGAAGTCTACATGTTGATTTTATTTTATTTTTAAATTTTAATTGGTGTCCTTGAATTTTACATTTTTTCTTTGTTGGTATCCAATTGTTAAATTAGTTTTCAACTAGAGTCCTTTACTAATCAAACATAGATAAAATCTTCAATTTTTTATTAATTAAATCATTCAACATGTCCATTAAGAAATATAATCCATATTTTGCCACAAAAAGTATTTTCTTAGTAGAGTCAATGAATCTTTCAACCTTCTTCTTAAACATCTCTATGCGGATGGTATCTCGTCACCTTTTATGATCATAGTTTTCACCTAGCTTGATATTACTTCTATCTTTCCTATCAAACCCACATCCACCTCTTCGATATTGACAGCTTATTCATATTTGGTCACCGTTTAGATCATTGTACAAAAGTAAAGGGCTCCAGTTGCAATATATTTTAACAATTAGGTACTAGTTAGATAAGTGCAAAATTAAAAGACACCGATTGAAATTTCTCCTTTTTTTATTTTGAAAGCAAGAGGTGGTAGGGAAGCTTATTATCATTAAATATCAAACTTCGTCGAAGTGAAGATACTTTGTAGAAAATTGTGAAGTAATACAAGTTCCAAATCATTCGAAGGGCAAATTCACAATTAGATGAAAACTACATGTAGCTTGCAACACTGATTCCGCAATTCTAGTTGCACTGATCCTAACAATATTGCTTATCCAAGAATTATCCACCTGAATGAATTTCATATTGTTTTTCGGGTTATATCTGGTTTTTACTTTTAAACGCCTTAAATTTGGATTTTGCGACTTCACGAGCTTTTTCGTGAATTTTCACATAGCTTTTTTGGGTCTTTTCTTATGCTTATATGTGTTCACAATAATATAGCAAGCAACACTTTTAGTTGAACGTTCGAAGATAGTAATCCAACTTTCCGTATAACGCTTCAAACAATAGGTTTCGCGAGCCCACGATTTTTTTTTTTTTTTGGTGAAAATTCGTCTACTTTTTAGGTCTTTCTATGCTTATATGCCTTCATAGTAATAAAAACAATAACCTTTTTGTACTTAGACCGTCCACATATACCAATCCATTTTTTACCTATAGCGCCTCAAAAGTCGGGTTACACGAATCCATGAGGTTTTCATGAAATTTCAAATATTTTTTTGTCTTATTTTAGACGTATATGCCTTTATAATAAAAAAAATACAAGAAGCCTTAGAAGTTGGACAGTCCTAAAACACAAATCCGAATTTTACTTAAAGTGCATCAAAAGTGGGGTTTCATGATGCCACGAGTTGGTTCGTGAAAAATCAATTTTTTGTGTCTTTTTATGCTTATTATAACGTCTTCATAATATTATCATTTATACTTGGATCCTCTTTAGATACTGGTCTAGTTTTTACTTATTATAACGCCTCAAAAGTGGTGTTTCAAGAGCCCACAAGCTTTTCGTAAAATTTCAAAATATGCCTTAATAATAATAATAAACAAGTAACTTTTCTTCTTGATCGCTCGCAAATAACAATAATGTTTCTATTTACAGCGCCTCAAAAGTTCAGGAATGCCTAAAAATTCTGGTATCGCAAACACACGAGCTTTTTCTTGAAATTTCAGAGTGCCTTTTTGGATTCATTGATGCTTGGATTGTCCGCATATATCAATATCGTCTTACTTCTAACGCCTTATAAATCGGGTTTGCAAGGCCATAATATATTTTCGTAGTACCATGTTTTGCCCTTACATATGGTTACCTACTTATTAGATACTCTTCCTACTAAAATGACCCATGCATGGCTCAAACTGTGAAACCAGACAAAAGTCCTCCGTAATATGTTTACTATAAAGGATAAGATAAGAGACGTTCCAACCACCCAAAAAATTTAAATTATGGTAATGACTTCAGAAACAACCCCTCCCCCCCCCCTCCCCCTTAAGAGTGTGTCTTGCAAAGCTAGTTTAATTAATTTGATATGAGTGCAGAGATGGCAAAACAGACTGAACGGGACTGTTCAAAACCCTAACCCACTCAACCCCGACTAAATCATAACTCAAAACTGAATCAAACCGACCAGATGCTTAATCAAAACCCAATATCCCAAAGAATATGAAACTCGAAACAAACTCAACTCGTATGGACCACAAACCAGATTCAACTATAAACTTTACTCAAACCAACTAGATCATAATCCAAAAAAAAAAATATATGGCGACTTCAGACAAAAGTGAACAAAAGTAACTTGATTTTGAATTAGACGACCCAAACAAAGAAGTAAAACAAAAATATTTATCACACAACAAAATAAATTAGTTACACCTCTATGATATAATATACGAAAACGACTTATCCGAAAAGGACCCAAACCAGAACTTAACTTTATCTAACCGAACTTAATATAGTGGCGGATTCAGGGATTCGGCACGGGTGGTGCGGGATATAAATCAAAGGAAAATTTGAAAAAAATAATGTTTCTAGTGAGTCTTGAACATAGGTCCTACTACACAACTCCTTACCAAAAATTACATCTACCAATGAGCCAAGGAACTAATTATGATACAAGTGTAAGTTTTTTCTTTATATTTGAACGAAAAATGGTAAGAAAGACACATTTCTCATTTTTTCCGAAGTCCCGGGGATTCGGTTGTACCCTCACGAACCCCCTTGGATCCGCCCCTGATTTAATATATATCTTATATGACTGAACCGAACCCAACTCATTATGAACGGTTTATGATAAACCGGTACAACCAAAAACTGAATTAACGCAAATCAAGATGACCAAATTGTTACCCATTGGCCACCTTGATGATCGCTCCTTTGAGGCTCTAGCCTCTACTACTTACTCCCTCCGTCCTATAATCCTATTCATTTTCCTCCATTTGTTTTTTCATACGTATCGAGGTGATATTTTGACCATCAATAACTCATTGTGTAAAACAAAAAATAAAAAAAAATTTAAAGTTTTGGATTTGTACTTAAAAATACTTTCACATGGTTAAATTCTTAATATCTTTATAAATATATGGTCAAAATATGAGGGAATGTGTGAGACTAAAGGGATGTCAATGTGGCGGGCTAAGGGTGATAATGAGCTGAGCCGGTTCGTGAGAAGCTCGAGCTCGGCTCGGTCAAAGCTCGACTCAAGTCCTAAACGAATTGAGTCGCGTTTAGCTTGTGAGCGGATCGAGTTTGAAAAATATTTGAATAATATTGACCTTTATTTAAACAATAAAATCAATAAGTATTTTTTTATGGTATAAATGTTCTTGCCAATTCATCATAGATTTTAATTGAGATGGAAAATATTATAAATTTTATTACAAAAAAAGACGGAAATCACAATTATATATAGACTCGAGTTGAGTTCGTGTTCGACTCGAGCTCGGGTTTAAGCTCGCAAGCTTAAACACAAGCTTGGATTTTTCAAACTCGAGATCAGCTCGAACTCGAGTTTAACTTCATGAGCTCAAGCCGAGCAAGGCCAACATCTTAGGGCGGACAATAGTGGTTATAGACATATCCATACTCATACCCATCCACATATTTCATACTCGTACCCGCACCACTCCCTGTCACGGGTAGAAATTTTATACACATAGCCACCAAACGGGTACAAAATCCAAACCATATCCGCTCACCACCCATGACGGGTACAACGTTCTACACCAACACCCGCCCAATCCCTACTAAATTACTATCCATCCCATCTCATTTTAGGCGGATGCAATGCACTAGCCACTTGTAACCGCCTCACTGACATCCTTATGTGAGATGGAAGAGAACTGATTGTTACACTCCTATAAGTTATTTTTACACTGTTCCACTAGCCTTTCCCATGTGAGTGCATACATTTTTGTGCAATTTTTAATTACTCTCACATGAGGAGTGTCAAAATTAACAAGAGAAGTGTAAAAACCATTGGAGTACGATAAAAAAAAATTAAAAATAGAAAATTCCATGTGTCAGTATGTCAAAGTGTCAACAAGTAACAACAGAAAGAAAGTAGAAAGAGTAGAAGAGTTTAAAAGGGAGGGAAAAACCCCAACACAACAACACAAGTACACAGCAACTCAACACTTAACCCCATAAACCCTAAATACCAGTAACACTGTCTTCACTCCTTTTCAAATTTTACCACCAAGACCAACAATTCTAATAAACTAAAACTCAACCCATAAAATGAAATGAAAATGCTTTAGCAAAATATTTTTGTAACTGAGGAAAAAATTTTGAAGGGTCCAAAAAACCAAAAAAAAAAAAAAAAAGTAAATTTTTTAATGGCAAGGCTACTTCGGCAAGCTTTTACCATAAGACGGGCCATTTTCCCTGCAGAGGAGGTGGTTTTATGACTACCCATTTCTTTGTTTTATTTTATTTTTGGGTTTTGCTTATATTTTTATGCTTGTGAACATTTTGTTTATATGTAAGATCATAGTGTTATATTTGGAGTTTGGGTGCTTAAGTTTGAAATGAAATGCTATATGCATGTTGCTTTCATTGGTTTGTAGTAGTATTAGTGTGGAGTTTTGTGGGGTTGGGAGTTCGATTCTTATCTGTGTCTTTGTGCGAGGTGTATTGTGTTTTACAGGGTCTGCAGTTATGTTTGTTGTTTTGGAAGTGTTGGGGAAAGAATGTATTTAGTGTTGCAGGGTTAGGGGGTTCGATTTTACCTGCGTCTTTGTGCGAGCCGTAGTGTATTTCACAGTGTCTGGAATTATGTTGATTGTGCTGACATATTGGCTAAGGAAGGTGAATTAAGATGGATAATTGAGGGTTATGTTGGTTTATGTGAGGAAGATATTTAGTTTACTGGTTAATAATGTGTTATTGGAAAATGTGGAATTGTTCCTACAGTTACTTTTAGTTTTTGTAGTAATGAATTGCTGTATAGGAATGTAATGGTGGGTTCTTTTGGTTTCTTGCAGAGCTTTAGAAGAGGGGTACTTGGAATGTCGTCGCAGTGTAAAGAGTTTTCATCTAAAGGTGTTGAAATTTCTATGTTTTTGGGTACTTCAGTGTCACTCTATGCGAATCGTGATTGGGCTGTTCGTTGTAGTCGTTTTTCCGTTATTGCTTATAATTGAGAAAGGCAAGATATTAGTATGTTAAGCTGAAACTGCGATGGTGTTGTATGATTGCCATCGAAACTGCTTGTTAGTGTTAGAGCTTAGGTCATGTTTGATAGACATAATTCCTATTACAATGTAAAGTCTAGTGTTTACTTTGGTGTCACCCTATGAGGAAATGACTACTGTGTTGTTTGTTGTTCTTCTTTTCAAGTTATATGCGGGAAGTCGGGAATCACTACTGTGTTGTCTGTGGTACTCTATTTCAAGTTATTGCTTATCACTCAGAATAGACGAGACGTTATCATGAGTGGCTAAGCTACAATTGTGTCATATTTCTGTCATCAATACTGGTGGTTATTGTTCAAACTTAGTATTTCTGTAGTTGTATTTGTTTCACTCACACTTTTGATAAAAATAGTGCTGATATATAGTTTTATACACATAATCAAAACTAGTAGTACTAATTACTTTTATGTCTGTTTCTCTCCCCTCATCTGAAAGGATGAGTTGTGTTACTTTAGTCTAGAGGATAACTCTGTTTTATTTCCTGACAAAAAAGAGAAGAAATTGCAATATCTAAAATTGTGATTTGTGATGAGGCTTAATTTCGATTGTTTATCGTACCGTGGGGTTTCTTGCTTTTGCAAGTGATTGTCCATCTTGGGTATCTCATTAAGATGGAACCTTCTTCCCCAATATGTCCATACTACTAATGGCTTGTGCACTTTCAACTTTTTATTTGTGGGAATTCGCCATGTCGTTTTGCCTCACTAACTTTGAATTTAAGCATTGAGGGCTTGAGGCATAGCACCATAGGGCACTCCATCAGTATAACCAAATTAATTTGCATTTCAACTGTTGTTTGTTTCGTTTATTGTTGTGCAATAGTAACACTGGGAAGAAGTATTTTAGTTGTGCTTATGCTCTTTTTCCAACTTAGCTGCTAACAAACTTGTGCATTTCTTGGGTGAAGGTCGAAGAAAATCAAAATCAGACGGAAGTGATTCTAATGATGAAAACCTGTCAAAGAAAGATTTGGCTCTTCAACAAGCCCTAGATCAGATCACGGCTTCATTTGGAAAGGGATCCATTATGTGGCTTGGTCGATCTGTAACAAATAGGCATGTTCCGGTGGTGTCTACTGGTTCCTTTGCTTTGGACATAGCATTAGGTATTGGTGGTTTTCCCAAGGTATATCTAAAGTTTGAGACTTTTTATAAATGTCTTGTGAATTAGTCTAAAGAGACTAAATGAAGAATTTCTTTTGATTTCGGTTTGATCATTTCTGTAAAACATAAGGCTAATATGTAGAATTATAGTACACAACCTTTAACAATGATTACAACCTGCCTTTTAACACTAACACACACAATTTTATTTATAAAGCTATATGCCTACATCTACGAGTGCATCATACCAAGGACTTTACAAATAGTCACATTTCTATCCTTGTTATTTAAATCTATATATTCTAGTAGATATATCTTTACGGGTTCCTTCGAAACCGTACTTGATTAGAGTATACCTTATCTCATTTTTGCGCTTTCTAACATGTATATATATTGTACTCATACAGGGACGTGTGGTTGAGATTTTTGGACCAGAGGCTTCTGGAAAGACTACCCTTGCTCTTCATGTAATTGCTGAAGCACAAAAACTTGGAGGTTGTATTAATAGCATTCACTTACCAGTTTGCTTTTCCAATGTATTTTTGTTGGTTTGACCACGTTATCATGAGAAAATTGGTAATATCTGTTAGTTTATTGGTGCTGTAACAGTGTAACTCCCCTTGATCCTCGCTATGTTAATATGTTTCTTGCCTCTAATACATGCAATTGGTTTTTGCTTCTGAGTTCTTTTACATTGTCCGCTTGCTCTGTGACTATCTTCCTCCTACAGTTTGCTTTCTGCATATAGGAGCTTATGAGTGGTTATATTTCAGTTCAGTTTTGTCTTATAATCACACAAATATTTTCGATATAGTGGCTGTGCCTTCATGGGGCAAACTTATTTTTTAGACTAAAATTCTCCATGTTTTGCGGCACTCCTATCATTTCCTAATTTGTCTTTGTCTCTGTGCCTTCTCCTGACCTAGTTCTGTTGGCTATGTGGGTTTGTCAGTGGCCAAATCCGTATAATATCTCCTTGTCTTTACCTAAAAGTCATTACCGTGGGTTGTCAATTTTTGTGATTGAGATGTTCTTTTTTTACTTTTTTGCAGGCTACTGTGCCTTCATTGATGCTGAGCATGCTCTTGATCCAGCTCTTGCTGAAGCTATTGGTGTAAATACCCAAAATTTACTTCTTTCACAGCCAGATTGTGGCGAACAAGCTCTTAGCCTTGTGGATACGCTCATTCGAAGTGGTTCAATTGATGTTGTAGTTGTTGATAGTGTAAGGATTTTTTATGAATTGATACTTTTGTTTCCTCTCGCTCTCTCTCTCTCTCTCTCTGTATCTCTCTCTCTCCCCTACTCCTTAATCGTCTGTATAAGCGTGTATCTACACACATGTCTGGATTCAATTACTCTGGGACTTTTGATCTGTTTGGGAAGTTGGTGGTTGTGTTTTGTAATGCAATAAACATGTTTAAATGACTGAGAGATCGCCTTAGCCCTTTACAATAATGTATCTTGGCTTGCTTTGATATGCTGTTTTAAGGAAATTTTTTAACTATGCGATTAGCGATTAGTGTGCTCTAATGTGTTGTCTGTATCAATTTTCAATGAAGTCGTAGACATATTGAATAACGTTTGTCACATGTGTGGTTTATCCTTGATTGCAGGTAGCTGCCCTTGTGCCAAAAGGAGAACTTGATGGTGAAATGGGCGATGCACATGTTGCAATGCAAGCAAGGCTGATGAGTCAGGCACTTCGCAAATTAAGCCATTCACTCTCTCAGTCACAGAGTATACTTTTATTTATAAACCAGGTAGAGATTTCAGCACTTATAATGTACTTTGCTGGCTGGAAAAATATCATACAATTGATTGCTAGAACGGATGCCTCCAAAGAGACCAATTTATCACTTCAATGACCTGCCCCATTGTAGAAGGCTGATGTTCAAGATAGTATGGTGATAGGCAGTGTTCCAAGCACATTTAGAGTTGTAAATAGGCCCCATAACTTTTTATGGAGAATCAATTGTGGTCTATGGATTACTGAGACTTCTGTTAATTTTGTTCTTGAGAAAAATATAGAAGAGTTACTTGTTACTACTGTCCCTATTCACTATCAACAAACATAATCTTTCATTACTCTTTGTTCTTCGAATTTGTTTATTGCAATCTTAGAGATGAATATCCTTATCTTTGAGTGTTCGTGTAATGTAATTGGCACCTCCGCAAGTGGTCTTTCCTATTTTTCTGAGAGGATGGTATATGCTCAGGTGAGGGCAAAGATTTCGACGTTTGGGGGATTCGGTGGTCCTACTGAAGTTACTTGTGGAGGAAATGCTTTGAAGTTCTACGCCTCGGTGCGCCTGAATATCAGGAGAACTGGGCTTGTCAAGAAAGGAGAAGAGGTATAAAGCTTAAACTTGCTCTCTTTGATTAAGTTGGATGGCAGTAATAGGTTTTCTTGGTGCTTTACTTATTCTTTGTTGAAGTTCATCGTTTTCCTTTGCGCTGGCTATCATATTAAGAAATTTCCTGGCATATTTGAACCATGGTCTTAAACTCTTAACTAAATATATGTTGAACTATGATGTACAGAGCTTGCTGCTATCTGTTTAATATGGATGAGTTATCAACCATATAGTTTAATGGCTTTAAAGGAGTATCTTTTACGTTGATTTCCAAGAGGTTACACTTTGAAATGGCTGTGTCATGTGGACTTCCTTAGGAGTTTTGATATGGGCATTTTGCAAGTCTTTTCCTTAAGTGTGCAAGTGTGCAACAGATACCTAGTTTGCAGGCCTTAGCCATGTAGGATTATAGATATGAAAGTCCATTTAAGCGGATATTTTATGTAGCCTTTTTAATATTTGCAGAGTGGCCTGTTTATCATGTTTTTCTCTGCTATCTGTTGATGGAGACATTCTTCTTCAACTGGACATATATGTATCTTTATTATCCTTCTCGTAGCTTTTTTTTATTATACTAGTGATGAAAGCATGTTATTGACACGGCAATTAAATAAGCACCTTGCAGTTATACCACATTACAAATGAGTATAAAATTTAGGTTTTTAGCAACTTAATAGGGGGTTAAACTTGGATGTCCAAGAATGTAATGGTCTAATGCAGGTGTGCACCAGAAATCTTTGTTTACTTGTATTAATTCTATGTGACACTCTGTTCTGCAGACTGTAGGCAGTCAAGTCCTGGTGAAGGTCATAAAGAATAAGCATGCGCCTCCCTTTAAAAGTGCTGAATTTGAACTTGAGTTTGGGAAGGGAATATGTAGGGATGCAGAGCTCATAACTCTTGGTGTCAAACACAAGCTGATCCAGAAAGGAGGCGGTGGTTATTACAAGTTTAACGGCCTGATGCACCATGGGAAAGATGCATTGAGACTGTACTTGAATCAGAATCTTAGTCTTAAGGATGAGCTGGCACTTACGCTTAGAGAAAAACTGTTAAGCCCTACGGAGGAGGCTGTGGAAGGAGAGACCACAGAAGGTAGAGAACCACCAGAAGAGACAATTTTACCCGACACGACTGATGAAGATATAGTGACCGCTGCACTGTAAGTTATTCGAAAGATAGAACTCTGCTACCTTGTCCTGGTGGATGTGGATCTCAGTCAGATGATTCATGTCGCTTTCCGTAGACGTGCTCACATGAATAGCTGGAAAGAGGAGGTGAGATAGAGCTGTGAATGTGTTGGGATCTTCGGATATTTTCCGCCTGCACTGACTATCACAGCCTGCCATTTTAAACGACGAGAAGTTTATGGAATTAAGTAAATATTGTACTAAACATGAGCTGTGTAGAGAACTTTGTAGAGAACTTTGAGGGTCTCCAAAATTGGATATAATAGAAGCAGTTTTGCTGGAATATATTTGTATGATAGCATTCACGCAGTTTTGGATGTTGTGTATATTTTGCTAATGGAAGACAGTTGGGGTTTAAATCTTCTTTATTTATTGAATGACTTTTCCCTCCCAGTTGCTGCTGCAACACCCAGGTTCGACCATGTTCTTCAATTGTTTTCTTCTCTACTTTTAGCAGCGGGATTTTTTTGCTGCCCCGCCCAGCAACTAAAGGGGGCAAAGATGTGAGTTAATTATGGATTGAGGAAATTAACTTTGCACTTTTTTTGTTTGTTTTATGGATTGACTTTATACAAATATCGATAATTTGGTCATTTTTAAAAATAAAAATAAAATGATATTATCGTATATGAAATTAGGTTTGTAAAAGTGTCACTTTGTAAGTAAGCATCTAGGTTGCACCGATACGGACACCGACACCGACACGGATACGATACGGGTACGGAGATACGCTATCCCAAAAAATTGGAGGACACGGGTACGGCAAAAGAAAATACAATATACATATTTAAAAAAAGGAAATCAAAGTATTCTTCAAAAACCTACTAATAATGTCACTTAACATAACCAAAATAACACATACCCAAATCAACACATAAAACATACACAAATTAACATAATGAAAAACAAAACATGTTTGATTATTCACAATTCAGAACAACAAAGGATATCACATATTCAATTAAACAAACCAACAAATAAAAATTCAAAATCAAACCATACAAAGAAAAAAAGAATTTGTGACTAGTGGATTGGTGGGCTGGTGGCGTGGTGGGTGGTGACGGGTGCCGTGGTGGGCTGGACAGCTGGTGGGATGCAGTGGTATGGTCGTGGCTACTGGACTATGGTCGTGGCTGTTGGAGTGCGCTGCTATCGGGGTCGGCCTGTTGTACTGGCCGGTGGGCGGCTTGCTCCGGTGGTGCTTTTGATGGTGCGAGAGAGGTAGTGTGATATGGGTATGCGTTTGGGGGAGTGTGGGTGTGTATCACACTGTGTAAAAGGAGTAGAGAATTCTGACAAAAAAAATCGTGTCCCTTTCCCAGAAAACCGTACCCAACCGTATCCCCGATAAAACCAAACCGTGTCGGTCCGTGACCGCCGTACCCAAAAAGCAAAAATAATGGGACACGGATTTTGGGGTGTCGGACATGTATTTACCCGTGTCCGACCAGTGTCCGTACCCGACTCGGTGTCGGGTACGGGTACGCTACTGAGGTGGCGTGTCCGTGCAACCTAGGTAAGCATGCACTTAAACACTGTGATCAAGTATTGACAGAGAATTTAAAATTTAGCGGGAAAACCAATAAACTGAATTATAGTGACGTTATATCTGTAACAATATCTCATGGTAACAGATTCGCGTTTCTATTGGCTGTATAAAGCAGCAGCTTTCAAGCAATGCATGGACCATGTACTCATGTATATGAAGTATCATATACACATGGGGTTAAGAAAAAAAAAAAAAAGAACGAATTACTATATTACCTAACCTCTTTTTAACCCCATATGTGTATGATACTCCATATACATGTGTACTAGGTAGCAATCCGTGCTTCGCATGGTTAGGTTGTACATTCTCCACAATATTTTTATATTAATATTCTGTAGTAGTTTAATCGCAAATCTATTGCTTGAATGAGCTATGACACCTGACATTTCTAACTATAGGGTGTCTACAACTCTACATACCACATGTCCAACTATATGGTGTCTAACCTACTAAAATCACTCCATATAATTTCATTAAACTATAGTGAGTATACTCCGATCCATAGGGTGTCTACATACCACATGTCCAACTACACAATGTCGGACCCACTAAAATTACTCTGTATATTTTACTAAAGTATAATGCGTATAGTCCATAAGGTGTCTACATACCACATGTCCAACTACGTGATGTCCGACCCTCTAAATTACTCCATATAATTTTATTAAACTATAGTGAGTATACTCCATAGGATGTTTACATACCACATGTCCAACTACATGGTGTTTGACCCGCTAAAATTACTGCGTATAATTTTATTAAATTATAGTGAGCATACTCCATAGGGTGTCTACATAACACATGTCCAACTACATGGTGTCTGACCCTATAAAATTACTCCGTATAATTTTATTAAACTATAATGAGTATACTCCATAGGGTGTCTACATAACACATGTCCAACTACGTGGTGTCTAACCCACTAAAATTACTCCGTATAATTTTTAATATATTATAGTGAGTATACTCCTAAAATATATGTGTATATATGTAAGACAACTATAGTAAGTATAGCTCCATAATTTTTATCACATATATACAATTTTTATTTAATTTTTCATGCAATATCATTTATTAGTATTTTAGATTCAATTAATAGTGTTCATTAATTAGCTGTATTAATGAAGCTGTAATAAAATATAGGCTCATAATTTTAAATAGGCTATGACATGTGGCATACAACTATTGGATGGATACATGCCACGTGTCATGACACGTGTCCAACCACAGGATTCCTATATATATATAAGACTAGACCACTACCTCTACGGCATTTATTTCTCTACCATTACTTTACACTTGTTGAGGT
>CAAKMY010040001.1:3817-17461 GCA_901111285.1 Corrigiola litoralis
GTAGGAGTTGTATTGTGCTCCTATACATACATGTACTCTCCCATCATCGACACAAACGAACGAATGAATAATAAGATCCATATGAATTCTATCAGAGTAACCACTACACCACATCTTGTTGGTTCTCCGAGTGCTTTGTGCATCATCCAAAGAGAACTTTTCGTCTGAAATCGGTAAAGGAGTGACATATATCTTCACCACTCGCTCTTGTACCGCAGAGGAAAGCATATCTCTAGGATCTAGAAAAGTTGGCGCTTTGGCTGCACGACTAGAAAAAATCACCATGAACATATTAAACAACAATTAGCGCCGCCGAAAAGCCAAGCTCCAACGTCACAAATTGCAAAAGCCGTTACCCTTCAACCACAAGCAAAATAGAGAGAAAGTAGTATATGGATGATATATACATTAAAAAGTAAATTTCAGAACAGAACAGCTAGCCTAACCTTAAATCTGTAGATCTCAGCAGAAGATGCTTACAAGTTACAAGACCAAATCTTAAGGAATTATACGATTACATTACGATGGACTAACATTTGACAACCGAAATCACAGGAAGCCAAAAGACGATCTAATTCTTGGAGAACAACGTACACTCAATCTCATAACTACGCTCCTGGAGTAGTACGACAACTACATAGTACTAGTAGTCACTAATTACCGAGAATCATAGAAAGTGTTGGATAACTCCTATACATCAACAGTCCATCCACCTAGTCTATAGGATCCTGTCATCCTGACAACCTTTCTGCTTCTGCCACCATAAGGACCAGCACCAGTTAGCAGTCCGTCCTGCTAGTCTATAGAAATCCTGACAACCTTTCTACTTCTGCCACCAGAAGGATCAGCGCCAATTTCGTTGCTGGATGCAGTTCCCCCAGCATTTCCCAAGTGTCTGAAGGACGGAAGTAAAAAGCCTTCCCAGTCCGATGTGCGACCCATCCCGTTGCCACTAGATCCTGAACATCAGAAACAGAATTCAAGGCAACTCCAACCCATAGGAACTCACAAGTTCAACCAAAACATACGACTGCATACTTCTACCACAAAGCTTGTAAATGAAGACGAAACATCATATTAACCACCTTGAACTACACACTCTGTTCAAACTTAGACAAATAGACATCCCAAGCACAGATTGAGACAGCAGATAATTTAGCGAGTTAAAGAAACCCACAGCTAACAGAAAACAATGACCTAACAAGTAACAACGGTGTCTTATGGGTTCAATGCTCTTGGCGGCAGATATTTAGCAATTAACTAATGTTCAAAACAAATCTATGGAACTACTCCATCACATCAAATACCCAAACAACAGACCATGGTGACAAAACCATGTTATCAAACTCCAACCGACACTACTCTCCTGGCATTGCTTATTGTTCAAAGCAGTTGATATTTGACTAAATCGTAAGCATTAGATCTCTGAATCCCCATGTGCCTAATGCTCTTCAGAGAGCCAGTTCCTGAGGTGATTTAGAAGGAGAACATTGTGGAATAACATCACTTTCAGAAAGCATCTCTGAGACGACAATCCCCATTTAACGCCCAGTGTGTTGCTAGAATACTTCGGTTAACCCAAAAGTATGGCCTTCGGTGTCAAGAGTCAATGCAACATTACCAATGTTCCAACCAACATGAGACTTTCGGAGCATCAATGGTACAACACATTTTAAATTAGACATTTTGAATAACTTAAGATCCTCAAATCTTTACACGTGTTCAATGCTCTTCGCAGAGTTATATAAGAACTTTTCCGCAGTTCAGCCAGAGTTTATATAAGATTCAAAAGGGGCCAACCAACTCACCAGAAACACCGCACAGCTCGCAACCCCCACCCCAAAAAAATAATAATAAAAAAAAGAAAGAGCCGAGACACACATTGCATTAACAAAGCACAGAAGGAACTTGCAACCACGTTCTGAATTTTGGAATATTAACCACACGAAGGTCAAACGCACCTGTCCAAGGCGAGATATGTCTGTTGTTGCTTCTCCATGCCTCTTCAAAACTTCCAAGCTCATCTGGAAGCAAGCGTCCGTGTCATGACACATGACTACGAATAATCAATTAAAGTTTAATAAATGTACAACGTTCTGACCTTCATCCAAATTATGCAGCGATTGCGAAGTATCAACTTTTCCATCTGAATTTAGCTTCCTAATAACTGAATGACCCTGTAAAACAAGCTTTTTATAATACGGAAATGCACAAGACTCGTCACTCGACATTCACTCAAGTACTAGCTTAAATGATTGATTATGCCGATATCCACTCTTGTTTGATTGTGATTTAAAATGATTAGATGTGTTGGCACAAAAGAGCTGAGAGATAAGACTCCTAATGGACGTAACAAAAGACAAGGATTGTATGACGGGTATTCAGGTGAGAGCTTCATACATAATTGCATAATTTTCACAAGGTTTCCTTCACCCCAATATAACGTTTATTCTAGAACTCTATATCACTGAAAAGTAGTAGGAGAGTCCAAGAGAGTACCTTGTCATGGAGTCCCCTAGAAATCCTATGTGTCGCCTCTCCTTTGCTCTTGTCTGCCTCTTTGCACTCTTCCATGATCAACTACACACAAGTAAAGCAATAACTCAGTATAGAATACTCAGTTAGTGCTATATAGGTCCCAAGTCTATGAAACCATAAGTACTTACTCCATCATTTCCGATTCTTCTGGTTGCCGAAGAAGAATAATACACTCCATCCACACCACCATAACTGACTTTACAGGTATGGACTCTGGAAGACTGGGTCCCTGCGCCTTCAGCCCTACTGTACTCTTTCCTATGGCTGGCGTGTTCCTGACTGCCTGCCAAGCACAAAAATGAGATCATGACACACTTCAGAGTTTCAGATAGACAAATGAATGCCGCATAAATCATTTGCACTTCCACATAATTCTCTTATAGTCCTATGTGTGAATAAGATAGTGTACAAGCTCAGTGAGGATATCACTTGCCGTCAACTTCATCATCTGGATGATCAACAAAAGGTTCATTAGCAAATCCACCACTATCTGGACCCTCTTCCCCTCCAGTTTCCGTTTCTTCTCCTTCTCCATCATCATCGGAGATGAGTTCCTGAATGATCGGTCCAGTTGGCGGAACCATTGGGAGAGATTCCCCCAAAAAGTCACTTGGACCAAACGTATTGCCAAATGAACGATTGAAAAACGGATCATCAAATGGATTCCTTCCAAAGGGAGAACCACCAAAGCCACCAAAGTTTCCTAAACCACCAAACATGTCAAAGGAATTCTGGTCTCTACCTCTCTCGTTTTCCATATTCACCCTACATGAATACAAAACAAAGACCACGATTGATGAGAAACGTAAATATAGAAACACTACGAACCCTTCAAGCATAAGTCATGTACAGGAATGAATGAAGCGCTATATTAACAAAACCAAATCTCGATTTCGTCCACATAACAGAGTACAATATATAATATCAATCACAATCATCACATAAGACAGCCTCATTAGACAATTACATGAAGCGACCAACATGCATACACATGCCTTTGCCAACCATCTTATGTACACCACTCTCCCAAGTCCAATGACATGGTCACTGGTGGCGCAATGCTCCTTAAAACTTGCTACGCATATATACATTACTGAAGTAATCTTTCACCGATGACAATAGCAGTCGGTAGGCCTAGCAAAATAGGAAATGACCCCCACATTGAAGGATAGACTAGGCAATATACGACAAGCTAATGTAGGGAGTGACTGATGCTAATCTATGATGGAGACTTTTTGACATACTGTCTCCATGGAAACGAGCTCAAAGGTATCGTAGGCACTGTGTATTCAGGAACCATAATGCCGATGCTGCTGCTGGTGGAATCGAAAATCAGGGAAATGAATGCCACATAGAATATGACTAGTAAGGAGGATGACAATGCGCATTAGTTAGAAAGCCCAGGAGAGCACTAAGTTCCTCTATCAAAGGCATGCTACCTAGCTCCTCAAACAAGGTTCTGGGAGCATTCGTCATTAGCAGATATCTACCAATAATACCGACTGAAGACCACACCATAGAAGAAACGGGTTCCCTAATACTTCTAATTTCTGAGACAATATTGATACATTGGCAGATATAATAGCCAGCAACAGAACCCACATCTCACAGAAGTCATACCAATTACTAGTGAGAATGTCAAATATTGGCAAAAAAACGCTAGAAGGAGGGCTTGAACCTCCGACCTTGTGGTTAACAGCCACACGCTCTAGCCAACTGAGCTATTCCAGCTTGTTGGGTCATGAATGAACAAGAACATAAACATCTAATAATTTAATTAAAGATGAACCATATTTATTGATCACTTGATCTTACGGTTCACTAACATTTCAGCAAGGCACCACAAGAACCTAAACTGCTGAAACTATGTGAATGTAATCTCCATTGACAGTCAGCAAAACTGAAGCCGATTTAGCATATTGTCTTACTTCATTCAGCGCCTCCATGACTCATGTTACCAGCAAGGCACCACAAGAACCTAAACTGCTGAAACTATGTGAATGTAATCTCCATTGACAGTTAGCAAAACTGAAGCCGATTTAGCATATTGTCTTACTTCATTCAGCGCCTCCATGACTCATGTTACCAAATTGGACAACTTGAGTATTTATTGGTGCAATGCGATGAGGTCTTAGCACATTTTTTGTCCTAGGCGAGGGGAATTTACTGCTACGCACCAAGGCACACTAAAGTGCAACAAGCCGCAGTGATGCGCACAATTCAAAAACGCTAATGTACACTTTTCTTTCTTTTTTCCAATTGTACCCTTTTTTCTTCAGAACCTCACTTCAAAAAGGCGAGGCACAGAGCAATGCTCGGTGCAGCTCAAGCTTTCAACACATTAACATCAACCACTGCTTTTTCTTACATTCACCCGCCACAACCCCAACATTCTCAACATTTCCAACATCTCCATAACTCTTTGGGAATCACCAACCCCTTCAAGATGTAACCAAAAAACACCATCTGCAGGGTAGGGGCACACTTGAGTGATCATCCTCATTACCAATATAAGTCCTAGACTCTCAATAGTAGATGATACTTTTTGACTTCTTGTCTCAATGAATAGCGAAGGCATACGTGGTATCATTATCCATAGTCCTATATCTTTGAGGAATGCGGCCCATGAGGTCTTGGCCTAGCGGTTAAGAATGAGTTAACGGCCACCCACCTTCCCCGTACCCCTCTTTCTCACACACCACCATCATGGAATCATCTCTACTGGCCTTCCTTCTTCGTGGAAACGGAAAAGAAAAAATGAAAATAAAACGCTAGAAGGAGGGCTTGAACCTCCGACCTTGTGGTTAACAGCCACACGCTCTAACCAACTGAGCTATTCCAGCTTGCTGGCACGTGACGCTTAATTATTTATATTAAATAAAACTAGAAAAAAAAAAAGACCAACAGTCCCCTGGAATTATCTGCAATACATGTCTAAAGCCATATTCGCTCTATGCCTCTATGCCAGCCGTTTAATTCCATTTATTTTTTCACACGCAACCATGTTGTTCTTTAACCATCAATAAGTCATGGTATAAACTTTAAAAAAAAATATAAAACTAAAAAAGTTAGATTTGTATGTAACACAGTAACACTACTCTTATATAATTACATGCTCATACTCTTTTCAAGTATATTTAAGTTATTAAAGGTCAAAATATGATTCAAAAGATATCAAAAAGCAAATGGAGCAAGTATGTTAGGATGGTAGAAGTAAGATTTACACGTCACAAAGGGCAGTACAATGATTTCAAAGAGATGGAAATTCGAACATGTGAACTACAGATACGCTAAACAAAGATGATATCATGTGATCCTTCGAACTTTGCGAAACCAAAGCAATGAGAAAGAGAGAACAAAACATTACCTACGAATTTCGACAGAAGCAGGCTGCAACTATGAATGGAAAATTTCTGGAGAGAAGTAGAATAAAAATACGCACGTCGCTGCCAAATTGTCGAGTTTAGTAGAGTGTATATATATAGTCAGTGGGTGGCGAATATAAGCGGGTATAAATAAAATAACGGTAAAATGGAAGTTACGGGATAAAACTAGAGAGGGCGGGAACAAAGGACACCTGAACGTGACGCGTGTCTTTAGCTGTACACTATTTTGTCAACTTGTTCTTCCCACGTATTTGCAGCTATGTCTTTCTATTTTTCTTGGCTTTTTTTATAGGGAACTGATAATTGAGTTTTCTCATCGAATAAGGAATCCAAACATGCTTCAGACCGTTGGCCTATGATTCTCATCAGTAAAATGAAGAAAGTCCTGATAAAGCAAAACATTTTGTTTCTTATTGCTACTTCGTGTAGTCTTTGTAAATAGAATCAGAATTTGTTCAAGGTGAGATAGGGGGCAAAGTGTGTGAAACTTTTTAAGGTGCCCAAATCAGCAATCTTGCCTCTGCTTTGCCCAAGTATCTAAAACTGTGAGCTAGTGTATGCCAATCTTATAAAGTATACTCTGATCAGACAACTCTATCCAAGCAGAAAAATAAGGCGGAACAAGTAAATGATTTATTGCTCAAGCAACACAAAAGATCGTCAATCAGTAAACGTTGTCTAGTGTCTACCAGCAAATCCTAATTGCTTCTCCAAAACATCGGCTTTTCACGCAGCACCAATTATACAGTAATGAATTCTGACATGAAAAAACATGTTTCGGGATCTCTTATCGCAAATTATCTAGCATTGTCATTATAGAATGCATACTGTGCTACAGCTAAGCTTACATTCAGTGCAACAAAATTTCAGAAAGCTATGCATTTTCGCAGATCATGTCACAGAATCTCAGTACTTCTGGGTGGATGTCATTCAGCATGCAGCTGTAAGAAGCCTTGTGACTATTTCCGAAGTGCATTCATCTTATCCCTGAGGTAGTATAGCTTGGCTCTCCGAACCTTCTTCTTATCCAATACTGTCATCTCCTTTATGTTTGGCGAGTACCTGTTACCATCAAATCACGGGTTACACATAGTTAATTATCACTTCATTAGTCAGTGTTCCTTCAAGGTTTCCCCTTAGAGCCAGAGAATTGTAGAAAGCCAAAACAAAGCACAGCGTGAGTGTAATTGCAGGAAGAGATAAAAAAAATTCAGTTACGTAAGGAAATTATTCACAGTTCACATACAGTGGGAGAAGACTCTCGACTCCTACTCCAGCAACCAGCCTCCTTAGTCTAATTGTTGTATTTAGACCTGCATTTCGCCTTGCTATAACAATGCCTTTTAATGTAGTAATACGCCGTTTGTTCTCAGGCACTTCCTGCTCACACACATTACCACACATACCATCACAAACGGAGAGAAGAAAATAGCTGATTAACTATCGCATCCCAGCATGTAAGCACATAAAGACCAAAGGTTGCCTGCAACAAATTCCACATACCAGTTTGAGCTGGATAATATAACCCGGCTTGATTTCAGGAATTTCTCTCTGTGCCTTTACCTCCTCAACTGCTTCTTTATCCAGAATCTGTAGGGATGAACATAGAAAAACATTAATTGCCATGACTCCAATGCACGGAAAAGATAGGAAAAAAGTAACAAGAGTATCATGTATACCTGCATTATGTGCCTTGCTGTTTTATCAAGCCTCTTAAATTTAATGCGGGCAGGCGCATCAGTTTCAGGAGCAGTAGTGTCATGTGATACTGATTGCATAGGATTAGCAGATGCTGAGAAGAACCTCTGCAAAGAAGTAGCAGAGACGACATCCCCATGCACCATACCCAGCTTTGCACTTCCATTGATAGAAGTCAGGGAAGGCACAGCAGATCCATAGCTTCCCTGTAACAGTTCAAACTCAATGAACAACAGGTTTCAACTAAAAGCAAAGCAAAATTGAGTTGCCAAGACGTTTCTTTCCCTCATTTTCCATTATCTTATTCACTTTATTAAAGCTCCATGAACAAGTCATATGACAGTTAGCTACAAGTTGAGTAACACCAACAATCCAACTTTTACAGGTTTAGTATAACTAAAAAACAGTTAAAAACACGACAGAGCTAAAGACCAACGTGTTGCACGTCCTACGACTGGCAATAGACTTTGAAGATTCAAAAATGGAAGGTTGCAAATAAATAAGGAATGATATTTCGCACATCCAAGAAAAGCAGTTGACGCAACAAGCTTTTGGGTGAAAACAAAAGCGAGAAAGTCCATACACATGTGAATGTGAAACTATATGGGTAGATAAGGATGAAGGTAGCATGAATAAGATATAATTTAAACAGGAAAAATAGAGTAAAGAAGATAAAATGAACCATAAACGATTAGTATCGATCAGTCCCACCCACCAGCTATAGAGGACAGCTTCGAAAATAAGAGCGATTGTCCTTTGGACAAGCTCGAGAGAGGCAGATGAATCAATCATACACCTCCAGACGATCTTTAGTAGCTAAGTTGTAGTGAAAAGCAAGCAAGCAAGCAAGCCATACGAAAAACAGGAAAATAAAAAAAAAAGGAAATAAAAAGTGAATGAAAAGGAATTACCGGAGGTAGGGAATGAGATCGGACTGCCCTAATTAGGGATTGCATCTGGTTACTATTTGCAATATAAATTAATCAATGAAAAAAGAATCAATTAATGAACAGATAGATAGATAGAATAAAAAGAAGTTAGAATAAAATTGAGAATGAATGAATGTTTTGGGGAGAAATGATATAAATTGATATACCTGGAGTGGACAAAGTCGAAGAAGAAGAAGAAGAAGAAGAAGAAGAAGAAGAAGTTGAGTGCCAAAACCCTACTGCGCTACTCACTCACTCTCTTCGCCTCTTCTTTCTTTGCTTTGGGGTTTATCGATTTCACTATTTTGCCCTCCTTTTACTTCTATTCCAGGCCCCCTTTTCTTCTAATCACCTTACCCATTAACTTAGCTCATATATACGCAAATAGACTATAGATGTAATGTAAAGATTATATTTGGTCAAGACTCAATTAGTTTGTGTACACCATATTAGATGAGACCAAATGGCTATATTGGTTTCATCATAATATTGTGATTATTATTGGTGTCGGTACAAAGTTAGTTATTTAGGAGTAATTTCTTGATGAGGTAGGAGTATGTGTTGGATTACAAAGTTTGCATGAGGGACTAGGATAACCGCATTGGAGCATTGCCTACAACACTGTTCATTGCGAGCAAGGAGGACCAACTAATCGAGCTTTCATTTATTAACGTTTATGGCATGTAAGACGATGGCCATGGTACAACAAAACAGAGTAAGTTCCTAAGCCGCTATGTGCCCTGTGTGCCAGAACCCACAAATCACAACAATTTTCATACATACTTCAACAATCAACATGTTCTGAATTAGATAAAGCGCACTCATCCCCTGCCTTGCATCTTTACTGGAATGTAATATGTAATATACATACAAAATACAAATGGTTCATGGATGTCCTGCAACCAGAACCCACAAATGCATTTTTGTTGCTTGTTAAGGTATAAACACCACCAATCCCCCCCACACTTCCATACAAATTACTCAACATGTTAATAAGCATCTCCCCCTCCCCCACAAACCTTTTCTTCCTCCCTAAATCTTGACAATCTACATTTTCCTGTTCCCTGCAAACATGAACACGACAATCTCACTCCCCTATCCATGCTCTTTTTCATCGTGCTATAGTTTGCATGCACAGGCAGCATGCAAGAACAGATAAAACAACCAGAGCCAATAGGTCACCCCAACTTGATGATCAAGATAGACGCATTCCACAAGGGCTCTGATTCTACACCTAAGTGGCACAATCCCAACTGTCAAAGATTTGGATTCAGAGAGGCACTAAAACTCTTGTGCATCAAGGTCTGGCTTTGAAGGATAATCAAAACCCTGAAGTTCTGGCATCCTTCTTGTATCTTCTTCAGAATACCTTGGGACAAACCAGTACCACTTGTCCGTTCCAAATACCTATAAAGGTCAGAAATCTGTTAAGGAATGCCCCAAAACATAAACAAAACAGGCAGAGAAAAGCACTCGGACATAACATGCTGCGACAGCTTAACTCCTGATACGGCGAATACAGGTACAACCTCATTTAAGATTGCACATATCTGGACCCTACATACACTCATTTTATTGACCAATTTGACACTAGCATGAACTTTTTCAAAATCAATCATCATTCCTGATGAACTCACAAAAACAGTCTACTATGATTAACGCACAACATCACCTCAATTCTAGTCTAGCATGAGCTTTGAGATGAGCCCCTTATAATAAGTTTGTCCAAGCTATTACTTGATGACGAACCTATTTGGTCATAGCAAGTTCTCGGTTTTAGTTTTGAAATGTAACAATTTGGATTAGGGCAAATCTCATGACCCAATTTAGCTCCGCTACAGAAATTTGTTATATATTCTCAAGAATCCAATTTCACTTGACCCAGCACAACTTACAGTCGATCAAATTCTTAAAAAGCTATCACAGGGAAGAAAAACCATATACAAATGACAAACCTGCTGAAAGTTTTTCTTCTTTCCAAGATCAAATCGCCACTTTGGAGTTGTCTTCTTCTCGTATGCCTGATCAGAATCAGTATAACAAATTTGTAAATACACTCCTTCTAAAATAAGCCTCTGGCCCATTATAGTATAATCAAAAGATGGATAAACAGGAAGAAAATCAAGGTTGCACTCAGTATTTGTTTTGTTAAGCTGAATCTTCACTTCACACCAAAATGTGCACGTTAAAAACTGAGTTAGTGAGATAAATTATGAGACTCATATTCCAAATTAGAGCGAACGAGAAAAACTCACAAGAAACATCACAAATCCAACCCTCACACTGCTGGTACATGTGTCAAATAAGAGCATTCCTCAATTATCGAAGTAGTAAGCGACTAAGGGATGACACCACTAAGAGGTAATTGCAGTAGAAGAGCTAAAGGGAGACAGACCTTACAAATATGAGTTACTGTGCTGTGCCACTCACTTTTAGACAAAAATCAGAAACATGGGTTCATAATTTTTCCCACACAACCAAAATCAAGCGTAAAATAACCACAGGAGGTGAACGGACTAAAATCAATAAATGTATGATATAAAGGTATCTTGACATACGACCACATAAATGCTAGACAATGTACAAAGGTAATACCTCAATAGTCGTGGTATTAGCTGCCACCAATGAAATGTGCATGATAAGAAATCCCATAACACTCAATGCAAAAGCCAGGTTCAATACTGCAAACCCAACCAAACATTTAAGGGTTTTTCCCCACAAGAGATAACATATTAGTAGCAGATACAGATTACAATAAGATACACAGTTCGTTGGCCATTACCAAATGCAAGGAAAGTAGTAGCCAGGCTACTTGGTGAACCGGATATTTCTCCTTCACTAAAGAATGCTATAAATTGCGGCAGCAGTGAAATTGTCACGAGAGTAGTCTCCAAAAAGGTGTAGAACTGCATTATAACCAAACATAAATATTTAAAAAACACACTTGCATCATAACATTTACAGAGACAAACATAAAAGTTGACTTGCAACCAAGTGAATAGAAGTTTTTACAGCATTCAGAGCCACTACAAAGACTTGTTCAAGAGGGAGTTCTTTTCATTTAAATCAGGTTCTTTAGTGGTTTGATAAGTGTCTCATGGCATTTCACATCTCGTAGATCCTTCTAGCCCTCATAGAGATTGAATTTATACTGAAACATCTTGAAGAGCCATGAATGCCCCAAAATAAAATGCCATAAAACAAAACTCCTATTTGGAAAATGTTCATCTTTTTCCAGAAGGAATTTGTTTCTTACCAAGTAAGGTCTTACAATGTTTCCTCATGAAGTCATGAAGGGCCTCAAAATTCAAATCACACAATTTTAGTCTAAAAATAAAAATATAGCAATATAACGAGTAGCAAATTGAACAACCCCAGAGAACCTGGAACTATAGTACTCCAAAGCAAATTTTTAGATAACAGAAACTAAAATCCTGCAGAGACCACATTGAAGCAGCAACACATACATAAATCTCAACCACAAAGTAAATACAAGCAACACTAGAATGAACATTACACATACCAAGAATAGAAGGAAATATTTGTAATTCAATGCACCAACGCAATTGACAACCCAAACGCAATGGTGATCCATTTTTAGAACACACCTCCCACCTGGTACGAGAATCAGCAGCATGTCAAAAATGCTGACACATTGGTGACACATTTAGGATATCTAGAAGGGCACAATACTCACAGACAGAGCAATGATGGCATCGGGGAGGTTTGAGCTGGTTGCACTTTCGACAAAATCGAACTTTAGAATGAGAAGGGTCAGTTTGTAGTCCGCTGTAGTCTGACACAGTCAATGGATCAGTCTCGCCCCTCTCCTCATCTACAGCAGGCCTCCAATTAGCAGGAACACTCCCGGGATCGGTAAAAACAACAGAAAAGTAACTCCACAAGAGCATCCCTAACTGCAAGTTAAACATACAATGTTGTTGAAATTAGAGTCAGTAGTCAAGTACCCAAACTAGGTAATCAAATTCACTTGCACCTTCCAAAACATCCCTTTGGGGCTATTCACCAGTACTAATAGAAGGGGATTTAAGAAAATTGGTAAAAGGCGCCAAAAAGCAAACCTATAAGACAGCCTTCTAAGTACCTAGAGACTTCGGCAGCTAAGCTAATTTGGGATCAGTGAAAAGAACAGAAAAAGCCACAAAAGCATTACGTAAAGGGGGACTGACCAAGGCATGAAAAGGGATCAAGACAGCAAGAGAAGTGAGAGTATCGAGGGCACCAAGAGGCAAGGCAGGTCCATAATTGGTGAAAACAAGAGCATAATAGGTGACGCCCACCACAGCCAAGACCAACAATATCATGATCGAGCCTAAACCCCTCAAGGCCGTGCAAAATCGGAACACATTCCACGCCATTATTGTCCCAGATCTGTACATGCCTCGATGATAGGATAGGATATGAATAATAGGACCCAATCGATCAATCAATCAATCAATCAATCAATCAATCAATATAAAGATACAATCTTTATCTTTGGTCAAAACCCAATAGTTTCTCCTTTAATCTAATGTGTTTGATTGTGAGTTGGACCCCTGTTTTGAGCGCAAACAAACAAACAGGGGTGGGTTTATGGAAGGAGGAAGCGCGCGTGGGGATTACGCGCCCAGATTAGGAGTTGGAGTTGGAGTTGGTGGGAATCAACAACAACAATCTTAATTGGGGTTTCTTTGGAGACAATGGCCCAAATTTGGGGAGCTTATACGGAGTATGTTCAATGTCAAATGTACTCGTATAATGTATGTATTATGTATGTAGGGATAATGTACATAATTACACTGTATGGTATGGCCATTGGGCCAATGGGAGAACAAATTGTTGACCAATATTCTACCAATTCTCACCCTTTATCTCATCGCATAACATTTACGTGATTTTGCTGTTAAATTAGGAGGATAAATTGGTCCATTAATATCCAAATAGGGGTAATTAGGATTTTCTTTTACCTATAACTGGCCGAATATTGCCAATCGATGTAATGTCTCGGTCAATGGTGATGGTATCCATATTTTTTTTTATTTTTTTTTAGGTAGGTAAGGAGGACCCTTCTCGGGTTGACCCGGTATACACGG
>CAAKMY010040004.1:0-11583 GCA_901111285.1 Corrigiola litoralis
AAGCACGGGTTGCTATCTAGTTGTATATATTGATAGATAGATTACATATATTCATGAAAAACATGTTTGATGATACATAACATATATGAAAGAATGAGTAAATTTAAAAAATAAGGAAAGACAAAGAGGTATACATATTAAAAGGTATTTCATATCACTCACTCGAATATATATTTGGAGTTGCATACCACCTGCAATTGCATAAAAAATAAAATTATTTGATAATTGTGTTAGGAGTTCGAAAATCAAAAATGTTGCTAATATGAACTTAATTAAGACCTTGAAAAATGATAGGGTGATTGTGTTAGAGAGAAATAGATATAATAGTAGAAATCAACAATTTAGTCAGAAATAGTTAAATCAAGGTGAAGTAATCACAAAAATTTCCATTTCGGGTACCCGACATATAGCGAAATTCCACTTTGGGTACCCGTCTTTTGGGTATTTCCATTTAGGGTACCCGATAGTTATGTGTAACTCCATTTAGGGTACCCGACCGTTAATAATCTGTTAAAATAGTAACGGAACACACGTGCAATGGACGTGTCTCCTCCTTTTACTTCTTTCCTTCGACAATCAACACTGTACGTACCATCACCAACCATTCCCCCACCTCTTTTGCCTTCACATCCCCTTTAGCCCTCAACCCAAAATCATCCTCCGTAAGTCATAACTTTCCCATCCTGATTCACTCAAACTATTCTCCACCCATCCCCTTCATCTTCTTCTCTTCAACAACCAACATCACATCAAGCCCAAGTTAATCCTCTTTAACAAATACCACCTTCCACCATATCCTCGTTTTCATCATCTGAGTTCAAACTTGGTGGATGAAGCCCACGTTGCCGACGGGGTGGGCCTGGTAAGTTTTGATGATGGCATTGCGGATTTGCGGTAATTGTAGTTTTTAGGGGCTTTTCAGGTGCAGGTGCGGGTGCAAAATTGGGGAGGAGGGGTGGTTTTTGATGGGTCTTGTGTGGACATGGGTTGGATTTTTGATTTGACCTGAGGAGGAGTAGGCGTTAAGAACGAGGATGAGGTGGAGGAAGACAAGTGGGTCTAAGAAGGTGACTAGGGTTTACAGGAGGACGGCCGAAGCCGGCGAGGAAAGCTTGGCGTCTTCGATGAAAATGGTTGCGAGGGTCTGCTGCAGTGAGGGATCGAGTTGGTGTTGGCAACGATGGGGAATATGGAAAGGAGAGAGACGATAGTGGGAAAGGGTCGACGGCGGATGCATGGTTGTTGGTGCGGTCGATGGTGGTGTGTTGGAGAGGGGTCTGATCAAGGGGAGTGGGGAGGGGGCATCTGTGGTGTGAGGAGATATCATGGGACATGGCTGGAAGAAAGAGATACTGGTGGGGAAAGGGGTTGAAGTTTTTTTTTTTCCTAATTTCTTTAGTTTACACATGTCATGTTTTTAATGGTATTAGATTATGAGTCAAAGTCAAAGTTGACTGGCACATTACAAATTAACGGAAATTTAACAGAAGATTAACGTCTACCTAAAAATAGGCACCCTAAGTGGAATTACACATAGTTGTCGGGTACCCGTAATGGAAATATCAAAAAGACGGGCACCGGAAGTGGAATTTCGCTATATGTTGGGTACCCAAAATAAAAATTTCCTTATTTATTTCCAGGTTTTAGAATTTAGTTAGAAAGATTATTTATAGGTTTTTCAATAAAGTTGAAGAAATCAACAAACTCGGATAGATTAAAATTGTTGTATTTCTAGGTTTTCCAATTATAAACCACTTATTATATTGGAATAATTTCTTTCCTAGTTATATAATAAATTATTTGTAGTTTAGATTTTGAAGTCGTCATCTCAAATATAGAAGATTAATAAGTTTGATGAAGTTTTTGGTAATTTCATTTAGTAAGTAGTATTATAAAGAAAGGTATCCACATTTGAGATTATATTGACCTTCTTTTCTTCGATTTAATTACAATTATTTATAGTTTCTTCTAACAATGTTAGTTTTTCAGCTTCATAAAGGCACACTTTTCTAAATATGGAAACTTTGGAAACATTCCCAAAAAATTTCAAAAATTCAGTGAAGCGTCAAATTATCGATAAAGTTGTATTAAGTTACTACAAAGTTCTTCATTAAATACAAAAGAGTTTTCCAAAGTATCTATAAGTTTCCAAAAGTTCACACAAGAGAGTTGAAGTCGAGAATGGAAAATGAACTTCAAATAGGATAAACTCCCTTATTTGTTTGTTTGTTTTAGTGGGATTGAGAGTTGAGAGGGAATTAAGGAAGAGGGTTGAAATGATGTATTCCTAGTGATATATTAGAAGAGGAGGGTCGGTAATTAGAACTGTCATTCATTCTTAAACATAAACTTACTAAGATACATAACTTAAACACTTGTATACTAATCTTAACCATTCACTTCTTACATTTACAAAGATATATACAAATTTAATTATTCTATTCATAATCCCAATCTCACATACCAAAAATGAGAGTGACAATATATGATGAATTCTCAGCTCAACTCCCATTTCCAAACATATAATATACCAAGGGAGAACAAGGCCTTAGTTCCTTTCATTTTCTTTTAGTCTCATTCAATTCCTTTCACTTTTCTCCATCAATTTTAATACTAATTTAAACTATTTTCAGGCCCTCTCGATAATTTTAGTTCCTTATATTTGGGATCAATTCTTTTCAATTTCTTTCCACAATTTTAGTTTGGTATTGTTTGATTGAATCCAGCTCAACAAATTTTGGTATCATTAAAGAAAAAAAAAAAAGAAATTGAGAAGTAAGGAGACATACACTTTCGTCCTTAATATTGACATGTCACATGATACAATGACTAGTTCCTGAAAGCCCATAGAGTTGGGTAAACAATCTTATTGGACGTCAATTTGGGCAGCTGTAAGAAAAGATGGATATAGTACCAGGTCCCACATTCTTGATGAATCCAGCGAGAAAACAACCGACCATTTGCTTAGTAACTTATCGTTGGATGAAGAAAAGTGAAGTTGATCATCAGAACTCAGAAGGTTGGGGACCAATGGCGAAAGATCTTGTGCGACCTCCCCTCCTCTAGTCCTCTAGTGTGGTCGGCCCATCACATTAATCTGGACTACACAAGAGTAGGGCCTTTTTACGCGATGGTGATCGAATGATGACAACGCATCTGTGGGCTTTTATGTTTTTTGGGCCTCAAAATTTTGTGTGTACCCAAAATTTGGAAAATCATATGTAATCACCTGGTGGGTATATAATAGAGCTGACAAAAATTGACACGACACAACAACACGACACGAACCCGATATGAAATTAGCGGGTTTGGGTTGAGATCTTTGGCCCATTTAATTAATTGGATCAATACGAATACGACACGAAACTAATTAGGTTGGGTTTGAGTCGGCAACTTATGACATGAACTCGACACGACAACCTGTTTAACTAAGAATCTGCTAGTTATTGAAAATTAATCAAAGGAAAACTTAAGCCTTAGTGATCGATAAAATACTGCTATCATTGAATATTTGAAGTATTATTACATTTTAATATAATTTTGTCTAATAATTTAGTCAAGCATTGAGTAGAAAGGTCATTTAGATTATGATAGGTTATGTCGAAAGGATTAAGTTTATAACTTAAATGGGTTAACAGGTCAGGTCAGGTCAGGTCAACCCGAGTTTTAATTAGGTTGGGTTAGGGTGAATTGAGAACTCTGACCATTTAACTAAATAGGTCAGGGGATTTCAACCCACTTACCTGCCAACCCGAACACGAATCCGACCTGACCTATCTATTTACCAGCTCCAGTATATATATATTTTTTTTGATGCTAGAAGAGAGGGGACCTCAACTAAATAATATCACTTGACCTCACAAGCCGAGGCCAAGCTACACCTAGGTTATCTTCTCTTAAGATTTCTCGAAACTCTTGATGGGGCACCTGGACCATGGTTAGTTTCTCCAAGCTATCCACTCCTTTGTTGGCCAACCAATCCGCTGCGCGGTTACCTTCTCGAAAGACATGCTCGACCTTAACGCTCCATTATTGATTAAGGATGAGGTTGCGGCAATGTAGGACTAGGTGTTGGAGTGGACCTTGTGGAGTATATATATAGTACCTCTTTTATTTTGGCCATGATTAGTTCACACTGAGTAACTGACCATCTACGTAGACAATGATACACTTTCTGTTTTTGGAGGCAACAAAAATTACTACTTCGTACTGTGTATAACAGACAATAATCTCCCATATCGTACTGATTGTATTGATGGTTGTTTCTCATTAAAGCTTGAAAAACATAGTCAACTGACAAAAAGATGAAACTCATTATAAATATCTCGGGTCATACAAATTATACAATAATAAATCTGATCCAATTCTAACTCAAAATAATTTGGCTACAAATTGAATTAAAATCGGGTCTCTACACATAAGTGACTCATACTTTCTTTAGAAATCACAGGCCCAATAACTTAGTTATAGCTAGATCCCTTTAAGGGCTTACTTTAAGATGACTTAATATACACATATATTATCAAATATGTAGGCCCACATAATTTTATATTAAACAGAATTTTCGTCAATATTTTGAAAATATAATCATTTAAAACTAAAACGTGACTCCCTTAAACTACAAATAACAGATGATCGTATAGACTATGCCCGACTTAATGGTAAAACCAATGAAGCAAAGGACATTAGGCCCCGCCCTCAAAAAGACTAATATACCAAAGATACTAGGCGGCTAGGCCTCCAAGATTATTGGGTGTTATCTTCCAAATTAGTATCAGGCCTCATATTTCATTGGTTTTGCACTTTTACGTCTCCATAAATATTAAGCCGTCACTGGTATAGACTACATTATGGATTAAAATTGATTAATGGAGTAGTAGTAATACTTACTACTCACCAAGTCACCAACATATATAAAGCAATTATATTCTCGTGAGCTTAAATCATAAGAAACAAATAGTACTCCGTACTCCGTAGTAATTGAGGACAAAGGAAGAACACACATTGGTTTAATTTGTTGAGCCACTATACAAGCTTGTACGCAATTGTTTAACTAACTAATTAACTTGGACTGAAAAAGAGGTCACCAGACTGTTCCAGAGTATCTTCAGCAATGTCGATACAAAAAGTTCAATAAACAATACTCCGTATAACCATTTGCTTTCGTTAGGAATTTGTATTTGTGTTGAGCAAGTGTCTTTCGTAGAAGATATATACATGTACATACAATGGGGGTTTGAGAAGCGATTAAGCTTATTAGTTGGATAATTAAGGACCAGAACTCACTTATAGAGTCATAGTCCATATTAGCAATTAGCAATGGGAGTCGAAGAATTGCATGTGAGGCCGTGATCAATGATCATGCATGAGAATATATAAGACTAGATTGGAGTTTACATGTTCTACACTTCTATATACGTAGAGCTAGAAAGTAAAAAAATGAGCCTCAGTCACTTATAATCTACATTGACTAATTCCAGTTAAGGCCACCATCTTCACCCCTGAAAAATAGAAACACAAGGAGGAATCAATCGGACAAAGATATACTCCATAAGGCAAAACATAGTATGAAGGCTCTGAGGTATGTATGTGTGCGCTCATCATGATCTTCGCCCTTTGCAAATTCAGTTAGACACAAAAGATGGGCCCTCTGAATCTCTTTTATAAAGTTTTCGGTCACAAATAAAATACGGAGTAGTAGAAAAGGCATACAGGCAGCATACTAAATTACTAATGTATGGCCCTCACAAGCCCACAGCTAGCCTCGCAAACGTGATTTGTCTAAGAGTCTGAGTCATACTTCAGAGGGAGAGTGGCCAGTAAAACTGAAAGCCGTTACGTGGGTTGTTCATGTGGGCCGCCACACTAGATTTCCCACGAAAAGCTCACCTCATGCTACATCTCTTCCACGCTTGCCTATATAAACTCTTGTTCTCCACAAAAATAGTGGCAGAAAATACATAGCCTTCATTCATCCAGAAAGAGAGAGCGCGAGGGGCTAAGCAAAGCTAGCTATATAGTGAGAAATGGCTTCTATTTTTGCTGTGATGATTCTACTTATGGCCATGCTCTTATTTGGGTATGGGTTGGTGAAGTTTTTATATCACTGGAAGCTTTCATGCAAAGTAAAGCTTCCCCCTGGTTCCTTGGGCTGGCCTTATATAGGAGAGACTCTTCAACTTTTCTCTCAAAACCCACATGAATTTTTCACCACTAGGCAAAAAAGGTTGCACATCTTTATTTGATGCATATGCTTATTGGATGATTTTGTTTTTTTGGATCATGCATTTACATGGATAATCAAATACTATCCTACATGTATATTAGAACATCCAATAATGCAAACATATGAACTAGTATTGTACTTTGTGTTGATTTTACAGGTATGGGGATATATTTAAGACTCACATACTAGGCTGCCCATGCATCATGTTAGCAAGCCCTGAGGCCATGAAATTCGTTTTAATGGCTAAACCTAGCTTGTTCAAGCCTACATATCCAAAGAGCAAAGAGAAGTTGATTGGTTCATCCGCCATTTTTTTCCAACAAGGTGCTTGTCATACTCAATTGCGGAAACTGGTTCAATCTTCCCTTTCACTAGATTACATCAAAACACTTGTGCCGGAGATTGAAGCCATTGCCAAATCAACTTTGGATTCCTGGGCTGATGGCCGTGTAATTTACACATTCCATGAATTGAAGAAGGTACGTATGGTTCATGTAACTAAGTAGCATATATGCACAGTACTAGTGCTTACGTTCATTCTAGAAAACAGATTACACTGGTCATTGACTTTATTATTTCTTGCTTTCTATTGGTCCTCAGTTTACGTTCGATGTCGCTGTCCTGACCATCTTTGGTGAGCTGGACGGTTACTACAAGAAAGTTCTGAAGGAAAATTACGTCACGTTAAACAAGGGTTACAATTCCTTTCCTACCGTGATACCTGGTACCTGTTACTTCAATTCTGTCATGGTAAGTCTTCGGACTCAGCAATCAGTAATCTGGCAATCTGTAATCATAAGATGACATTTAATTATAATCCCTTTCAGGAGTACAAAAAAAGCTTTATATTAGTAGCATAATGTATATTGGCATATAGCCGAATAGTTCAACTATTCTCATAAATCTCATGTACGAAACATTCATTACATACTCCAAGAAAGAGTTTTCAATTACAATAAGGGATGTCTTGTTCTTCACAACAAGACACATTAAAATCACTATGACCATCAACGTTTATTCCAAAAGGTACACAATTATCCCCAAACACGTGTCAGAGTTTTCTTCTCTTCTGACACTCTTTCTATCTGACTTGATCATCGATGGGGATTCCTGGTTATTCCCCCAGGGCAGTCACCCTTGTTTTGTAGGTGGACGCTCTAAGGATCATCTCGAGAAGACCGCTTGGTTATTGTGGTTGGACATTCCTATTTCAAAATGCTTACCTTAGCAATATATTTTTGTGTTTTATAGTCATTTAGTGAACCTTTATTAAGCTCCTACATTTGAATGAATATCACTCATGCATGTCGTAAATCTGGTAGAAAACGTCGGCAGAGTTTTTTTGCCACTGAGTATGAGTAGTGCAATTTAAGCTTAGAGATTGTGAACTTCAGGCACATATATATTCCAAATCTGCAATGCACTATAATCAGTACTATAGTACCTTGTGTAAGCTTAAATAGCTTTCCCTTTCAACCCTGGGGGTGAAAGATGAAGTGTAAATAATACTATGGTCTGTTTTATATATCTCTCTAATCTTCCCTTGCCAAAAAAAAAAAAAAAAATGGACTTGTTTAATTAAGGTACTACATGAAAGTTGTTTTTGTAAGGTCTTGGAACAGGAAGATGAGACTCGGGCTAAGCTGGTAATTTGTTGATTTTATAGTGCGCTCTAGTTAAATAATTAATAATGGATTATGAATAAAGTCCAGAAAATCAGTAATGGACTAGAACTATGCTTATACCTAAGCCATATTGCTTCTTCCCCTTTACATCATTGTCTAATCTGATTCCCGATGACAACAAATTTAGGCAAGAAGGAGATTGGGCCAGATCATAAGAGAGATCATCAATGAGAAAAGAGAGAAAAGATTGGCAACTAGAAACCTCTTGGGATGTCTCTTGAACTTTAGAGATGAAGATGGAAGAACCTTAACAGAAGATCAAATTATTGATAACGTCATTGGCGTTCTGTTTGCTGCCCAAGACACCACGGCTAGTACCTTGACATGGATTTTGAAGTACATAACCGATGATGACAGTTTACTAAAACAAATACAGGTAAAAAATTCGACTTCTCTAGAACCACAATGAATTCAGCTATTGTACATTTGTACTTAATTTATTAGTACTAATATTACAATAGTAACTAGGCAGACAAGTTAGATTTAGACGTGCGATAGTAATTTTTTTTTCTTGGACCACTCAGAGTGAGCAACAGTCAATTTATGAAGCAAATGACACCGGGAAACAACCATTGACGTGGGCACAAACAAGGGAGATGCAAGTTACACATAGGGTAAGTAGATTGTCAAATATTTCTATACATGCTTTAGTTCAGCTGTAAAGAGAATGATCATGATGTAAGTAGTGTCTAAGTACTAGCTTATTGGTGCAATTGAAGGTTATGTTGGAGAGCCTAAGGATGGCTAGCATCATATCTTTTACTTATCGAGAGGCAGTTAAGGACGTCGTTTATAATGGTAAGACGTTGAACTTTCGCCATTTTTCATTTCATAGAGGTTTACATATATAGTCGAACTTCAATCTTTTGATTCGAGCTTTGTACATGAGCTTTGACTAATTAATCCGTAAAAGCCTTCTACCATTGGAACCAAGTTGTCAAAATTGTACAGAGTAACATATTCTTCACTTCCTAAATCAATTTATGCATGGAGGCACACAGAATAATTTGGAAGGTTCCAGCTTGTAAGATCGATCATGTCCTAATTGATGTGGAAAATGAGCAATGACAAAATGAGATTTCAAAACCACTTGCCTAATTCAACCGATGAAAAGCTATATAATTTTCCATACCTTTCTAGGCTTGAAGAAAAGAATGACCACATAATTCGTGCCGACATATAATTCTGGATCATCCTCTAGAAATGAAATAAAAGCCACAGTACTAAGCCATTCTACTTTTGTTTAGATGTGGGTTTTCTTAAGACCCTTTAACAGAATAAAAGTGATCAGGGGCTCCTAACTAGTTGGGTTAAGTCCTCATTTCACATTCATAAAAAATGATAATTAAAGACACATCTGGTTTGATATGCAGGATACCTAATTCCTAAAGGGTGGAAGGTATTGCCTTTATTTCGAAACATCCATCATAATTCTGCCTTTTTCAAAGATCCTCAAACATTTGATGCTTCAAGATTTGAGGTATGCTCAAACTGTACAAGAATTACAATAATGTTGGTCTCTATTGTTTTACATTTGACATTTTTCTTCTCTTATATCAAATTTTGAAGAGCGCTCATAAAATTGATCAATGACTTGTATTAAGTGCAGGCTGCTATAATGCCCCACACGTTTATGCCATTTGGTTATGGCTCCCATGCATGTCCAGGAAATGAAGTCGCCAAGTCACTGATCCTTATTTTCATCCATCATCTTGTCACTCGGTTCAGGTATATTCGCTATACGCATTTCAATTAATTGAATCCAGTATGATATTGACCACATCATATATATTACAATTCTTACAAACCAGACTTGTTAGAAGTCCTACATACGAGAGCAAAAAGGGAGTATTAGAGTCATGTAAGTGTTATGAAGTAGCCAAGTTATGTACTCATTCATATTATTCACACTTACACAGATGACTCATACAGTCACACCTAAGAATTATCTATAAACTATATATAGGACAAATGATAGGGCGCCACCGGATGAGTAAGCAAGTTCAAACGGAGTATGGCAGATGCAAGTGCAAAAATAAAAATGGATGACAGTTTGACTTCTTTGCTTTAAAAGAACATTGGTGCACATAATTTTATCTCATGTATGTCCAGTAACAACGGAGACACTAGAGTGCATACAGGTTAATACGGAGTACATAATTTTTTTGGCAACTTTATCCTTTAAAGTCCTGATTCGGATCCACGTAAACAATGTTGTGATCCTTAGCTTGTAAGTTGTAACATACATGAAACATATTTGGTGGAATAAACAGATATACTCTATGCGTTCATATAAGACAAGGGTAAAATCTATAGTAAGGTGATACTGTCTGAATTGCTGCTCAGATTATTCTCTTCTGGAAACAGCATTTCCTCATAAAGACAAATCTTGAGCACTGCTCAGTGCTCATGAGTCATGAGTCACCGCCCACCTCATAATTCATGACGTGACGTCATAGTTGGTTCCATGCTGAATGGCTGGTGTTTAATTTGGTAACAAAGTACTGCAGTTGCCATAGGAAACATTCGATTTTGTGGTGCAAATACTTGATAATGTAGCCTCACTTTTATCTGGTTTTTGATGATTTTCTTCGTTTGTGGTGCATATAACAGGAAGTACAGTCTAAAATAGGACCATTAACAAATTTTGCTTATTGCGTATACACATCATACTATTTACGGATTCTTGAAAGTGACTTAAATAACATGCATGTCTTTGTTATTATGCAGATGGGAAGTGGTAGGATCTCAGGGTGGAGTCCACTATGACCCATTTCCGGTACCTGAACAGGGACTTCCAGCCAAGTTTAGAAAGATACCTCTAGGCCAAGGTTAATGCTGAGTGCATGATTTGCTGTCGACTTTTCCAGGACGGCAGGACTATACTTGGCTAAACTGTTGTGCCTGGAAAGCCTAGAACATTACTGTATAGTTAAACATGATAATTAAACGAGCCGAGTTGAGTCGAGTAGCAAACGATTTTAGCACTTGCTACCAACAAATTAAAGCAATTTTGACAAGCAAGCTTCACATTGCGCTGGTGTTACGTTTATGAGTTATGACCTATCTGGCATAGTTCTCTTGTGAGGTTGAGTTTCTCATCTATTATTTTTTGTTGAGAACATTGCTAAAGACTGAGGTGGAAACAACAAGTCAACAACCACGAAATGATGTTATGAAGCGCCAATGATACTATTGGATTCAAACAGCAATTATCTCAACTTGGAGATGGGCTTTTCCGAATAGGTCAGCTGAGCCTAATTAATCTAAGCTTGCCTTGTCTAGAAACGAGTATGAAGTGTAGTTTAAGAGCAGACAGTGTAAATTGGTGGATTTAGATCAGTTTTCTGTGCCTCTCATATTTTGTATATAATTCTTTATCAGGGATCCTCATCTTCATCATTTACTTTTCAATTAAACTTCATCTATTTCGAATTTAAAATAAAATATTGCTAGAGAATAACTTCAAGGAAAATCACAATAAGTATACAACATACTAAAGGGGCATCTTCTTCAAATCTATACTATTATCTTATACACTTAAGGATTTCTATATCGAGGACACGTGACACCTATTTATTGGGGTAATAAATTGATGAAAAAAAACTCCTACTGAAACTTATGAAAAATAGTAAACCAAAGGAAATCATCTTCATTAGAGACCTTTGAACT
>CAAKMY010040007.1:0-17724 GCA_901111285.1 Corrigiola litoralis
AATATAAATCAAACGTCAATACTTGAGATTATTGTATGCCAATTTTCCTTTTTATAATGTCGTTTTGTGTTTCTAATCTGCTGAGAAATGCTGATGCCGTTCTTTTAAGAATTCAGTCTGCGGTTCAATTCCATAGAGCTTCCACAGCCTCTTTGGCAAATTAAACCCCATTTTTTGAATTTCTGCAGGTTGTAGACTCTGGTTCAGAAAATATAGAAATTGATTTCGTTGCTCTGTTCCCCACATCATTAGGCAGGAAGGTGTCTCCAGGTGAGAACCTGAGTGAGAGGCGTATAAAGTTTAGAATGCTCAAAAGGTCAATTTCAATTAATTTGAAAGATGGAAGCTTGATCAGACACCTTTGGATGCTGTAGAAAGTGTTCTCTTTCTTTTATGGACTCTTTTTCTAGTCTCCTTTGAGCTCTGGCCTTTGGGAGCCTGATGGTCGATTTCCTTGGTAGCATTCTACAACTTTGTATGAATGTGCTTCCTTTGTGACTTAAGTACCTCTTTGAGCTTTATGCATTCCTAATCTGCTGAAGATTTCTTGATCGTGTATCTAGAAATAAATAGAGGATGGTAATGGAATGGGATTTTAGTTGAATTTGTATGGAGTGGTCAAAGTCTCCAAAGCTCGAATAGATTATATATGCAGTTCTACCATAGTCCAGTATGAACAATAAGAAACTACAGTTTAGTCTCAACATGAAGCAGAGGGATGTATGAAACAGGGAACTTGTTATGTGCAATAGGGCCTTGAGATGGATGCATCTTGATATGCTGTTTCGCTTTTCTTATGAAGCCATAAGATTTATGGTATTTGGCTTGAGATAGGGGTTACTGTTTACAAGGATGCGGCCCCATCATGTTGCTGGTGTTTTCTGGTGCAGCTCAGTGTGCCGATGTTAATGCATGAATTGTTTGCTCAGTGTTTGTGATCTGCTTATTCCAGTGGAGCGTATGTTACAGATTGCCTTTGCATGTTTAAGTGTTCCTAGTTATTCCATGGCCATGAATGTCGACGAGGTAGGAGCTGTAAGTTCAGAGAGGAAAGAGCTAGTGGGCACTTCAACAGTCTCTCTCGTAGATAACAGCTTGTGGGGATGCCTTCACAGCGGACTGAGGTTCATCATTCTGCCAATGTATCCAAATGCCGTGAAATGGCCCAGGCAACAATTGGTTGGCATTTCTAGGAATCTTTTTTTTTTATGAAAATCTATAACATTTATTGATGTACAAGTACAAGGCAGTGCCAAACTGACAATTCTGTAATATTTTTCTCAACTAAATCCAATCATTTGATGAATTCTAACACTGGTCGAGGGCAAGCCACATGCTTGTAATTAACTACAAAGTACAATGATATAACATTGTAAGGGAATATAATAATGGAAAAATTGATAATTATCATGGTACAGAAGGATGTTTGGAGCTGTGTTCAGCTTGTACACGTTTACCCTTTTGTCTTAGCTAACAACTTGCAGAGCTGCAGCAATCAAATATACCCCACGAAAAATATAATTAGAAAAATCCAGTGATAACGTAACTCATGTTGATTGTTCCTCAGTTCTTTACTCTTGTGGACCCTCCTCTGTGAGGAATTCAACATTATCTAATCCGTCCTATGAACCCACTACAACAAGAACTAGAGTTGAGTACTTAGCTGAGTGACAACATTGCACTGAGAAAAGAGACAAAGAGGTGAGTTGTTGCGCTGAAAAATGGCTGACATGAAAACAGAAGAGCCGTACCATCAAAGCTTAATAGTTGATGAAGAAGAAAACAAAGGAGGTGGTGTCAAGCATGGAAACCAACAAGAGCTGCCTCAGCAGGGCATGCAGAAGCGTATTGATTCTCTTGATATTTTCAGAGGCCTCACTGTTGCTGTAAGTTCTTTCTCATGTAAAAGCACCTGTTCATTATGATTTAAGTGCATAGCTATATTCTAGTAACCTTGCTTCAATTGGTACCTATCTTTTACATTATTTTGTCTCATGTCGGTTACTTAATATGATAAATAGTATTGACTTCTATAATACCATTAATGGGTGATCACAAAACTGGGAATGAAAGACGTAATGAAGAAAGTGGAAAGCAGTAACGGGTAATCACAAAATTATAAAGTCAAATGCTCTGAATTTCTGGCTTGCCTTGATAGCAGGATTTAAGTTTGCTTTGAACTAAAACGATTGTGTTTTGACCAACCTCTTAAGCTTCTGGTGGGAGATTATCTCAAATCTGTAGTGTGAGTTGGCAAATGATTAGACAGAAGGAATAAGTTTGTTTAGGAGTGAAGAATGAATGTCAATCTTAAAATTTCTCGTTGACATGCCTACTTGGATGTCATGGTAATGCTTATTGTTTAGTGAAAGCTAGTCAGTTAAGTGCCCCATGGTTTACCAACTTACTGAAAGATGTCCATTTTATTACGCTACTGCTAATATTTGAGAAGATTCTTATATACTGGAAAAGTTCTCTGTCTAACAAAGTTGCTACCTCTACATTCAGCCATGCATTGAAAGGGATAGTTTGCTACTACGGCATTCTTCCTTGTTTAGTGTGCTTATATTGTAATGCATCCTCCAGTCTCCTTTCATGCGGCCTTAATTATTGAATTCTGTTCAATGTAGCTGATGATTTTGGTTGATGATGCTGGAGGAGAATGGCCAATGATCTCACATGCACCGTGGAATGGCTGCAACCTTGCTGATTTTGTCATGCCATTCTTCTTGTTCATTGTTGGGATGGCAATACCTCTAGCTCTTAAGGTTGATTTCTGTGACAAACACTGGTTTGATCAACTTTGTTTTACTTAGTACTAGCATGGAAGAAATATTGATAGATGATTTACATGTATCTCTAATTTTTGCCATTATTAGAGGATACCTGACCGCCTCATGGCAGCCAGAAAAGTCATCCTTAGAACCATCAAACTTCTTTTCTGGGGCATTCTCTTACAAGGTTAGTTTGTGGGTTTCCTCTGTTCATTTTTTGTGTAAACATTTGACTACTCATGCCAGGGACACTGCACCCGCCTAGATGTTTCCAACCAGCTTTTAGATCATCCTACAATCCTACTGTTGGGAATGTACTATCTTTCTTTGCTGTATTCAATGAATTGTTAAAAAGACAGAAACTTTGCTGATCTGGGGCACTGACAGTAGATTTCATTGATCTGAAGGAGGCTACTCTCATGCCCCTGACAAACTGACATATGGAGTTGACATGAAAAGAATAAGATGGTGTGGAATACTCCAGGTAATATAAATCACAAAGCATATAAAACTGAACTTTAGAAGTGTGAAATGTAATTTTATGAAATCATTTGGCCATCTTCAGCGAATCGTTGTGGCATATCTAGTTGTGGCCTTGCTGGAGATTGCAACGAAATCTTCCCAGATAAGGAACCAGTCGCTTGGGCGATTCTCTATATTCAAGCTGTACTATTGGCAATGGTGAGCACGTTCTCACAATAAATGGGGAATATGGCTATAACCCATTTTCCCTTTTTGTACTAATTATTGGCTTATATGCTCATGATCTTGATATCTTCCTCTTTTTCCTTTTTGAGTTTATAGGGTAGCTGGAGCATGTGTGCTTATTGTTTACTTATCTGTGCTCTATGGAGCGTATGTCCCAGACTGGCAATTCACTGTTCAGGATCCAGATTGCCCTGATTTCAGGAAGCATTTCACTGTCAGTCATTTCCTGCTTATGCTTTGCCAATTACTACATGTTCATGAAAATGTTAGTAGTGGTATCATGACTTAGGATTGTTTAACCTTTTCTTCTAGCACTTCTTAGAGCTATCTCGCTTTATTGTTCTCGAGTTTCCTGAACGAATACGTTAATTGCCACTACGAGCTTTGTTGGAACAACCTGTAGAATAGTCTTTACTGGTTAGGAGTCAAGATTGTGTGCATTTTGGCCTCACCTACTACTCCTATATGATTTACACTTAATCGAGGTGTTGTATCCTGCAAACACGGGAAATTATGTGCTGTCTTTTCATTTGATAGTTCCTTGGGATATGGGATGCTGGGGCCTTTTGTCACTGTCTTAAATCTCTTGCCTTCCATTTTTCTTTACATTACTATTGGACTCGTGCACCTCTACTGTAAATCTCGCTTCACTGTGATGAAGATCTTATGTCTATAACCTGCTTCTTTGTTTTGAAATTTACAGCTTGTGTTTTGTTTTCGCTAAGCTAGATAATGTGTATGGCAACTATCCTGGTTCCGACATTAAGAATGAATTATTCTATCACAGGTAACCTGTGGTGTGAGAGGAAAACTAAATCCTCCTTGTAATGCAGTTGCATATGTTGATAGACAAGTGCTTGGCATTAGTCACTTGTATCATCATCCAGCATGGAGGAGATCTAAGGTGGGTGAAAAACTAGTCACTGTATTATAGATAATAGATATTAGTAGTAGTAACAAAAGAATACAAAAATTTTTCCTTCAAGATTGCGTCTAGGTTGATTTAGGTTATCCAGTGGTTTAAAATCATAGCCCTGGTTTCAAGGGCTCTTACCACTATGATGTGATATGTTGGGTCTGTAAAACATGTAAAACAATCAGTTCACTTTCTATCGCTTCTATCATTCCAATTTTCAGCTATAGAAGTGCTTATCATACGGCTGTTACATACCGATATCTATCCTGCAGTTTCTGTTAGAATCATATGATTGCGTCTATCCCGGAAGTGACATAATCTTTTGTGTATTTGGTGAAAGAATTGCAGGCTTGCACTGCAAACTCTCCGTATGAGGGGCCTCTCCTGGAAAATGCTCCATCCTGGTGCCACGCACCATTTGAGCCAGAAGGACTTTTGAGGTTCATAATCTTAATGTTAGAAGTTTATGAGCTTAACCAATGAAGGTTATTTGTGATTTCAAATGATTGTTCCAGGCTTTAGAAGTGTGACATAGCCTTTCATACACGACTCTCAGTTCTTTGTATCTGTATGATCGGCTTACGTTATTTCCTAAAAATGCTTCAGATGTAAACATATAAACTCAAATCTGTCAGTTATTCCCAACCCCTGCATATTTTGCTTGTGATCCAGAACTCCAAAGGCTCAGGCTTGAGGTCTACGGTAATGCCACTTTTCCGATCTCCTCATCTCCAAGCTAGAAGAAAGGAACTTCTATAGGTTCAATATCCCTGGAAAATCGCCTGAATACCAATGAAGCTGATAGATGGGTCATTGAAAATGTTAAAATAATTTGGAAGACCACCTTTTTCATCAAATTTCTTATTTGTACCTTCTTGCATCTTAGTTTACCTTGCTATAAGGTCCTAGATGTTATAATGATTTTTGCTGTTCAAAAATGTTATTTACGTAATTTCTGTTTGTGTAAATGCAGCTCAATATCTGCCATTCTTTCTACAATCTTTGGCGTACACTATGGCCATGTGCTGATTCATATAAAGGTTGGCCTTATAAAAGTGAGAACATGCATGTTTTAGAAAAATGATGTTTTGCTTTCTAATGCAAAGGGATTTGTTTCCTCCTATAAATACAGGATCATGCTGGCAGGCTAAAGCACTGGGTTTCATTAGGCCTTGCCCTCCTGATATTTGGAATTCTGCTCCATTTTACCAATGGTGAGACCTATGACTTCAGTTGTACTCGCAATTAGATCCCTTACAGGTTTTCCTTCATCTCTTCTATTCTCCTCGTCTCTTGAAACAGCAATCCCCTTGAACAAGCAGCTATACACATTCAGTTATGTTTGTGTGACATCTGGTGCTGCTGCCTTGGTGTTCTCTGCATTTTATGTGCTGGTACGCACTTTTAATAGAAGTTTCTCTGTAGCACTTGCCTCAAAGCATTGACAGGATTTTCCATCTTAAGTTCTTATTTAGCCTATCTATTCTACTGTCTTTTCCAAGTTCTGATGGACTGTCATGGCAGGTTGACATTTTAGAAATCAAATACTTGTTTCTGCCGTTGAAGTGGATTGGCATGAATGCTATGCTTGTCTACGTTATGGCTGCTGAGGGCATTTTTGCAGGATTTATTAATGGGTGGTACTATGATGATCCTCATAACACACTGGTGATGATCACATTTTTTTTGTTTGAATTTGCACCTCATTTGCTCTATAATCTCTAATACAAGTGGAAACATGTTGCTCATGTCATTCAGTCCTTCAGTCCTTCAGATTTATGGCTTTATCTCTTCCAATATGCCTCTGAAATCAGTTTCTTCATATATGTTTTAATAGGTGGTCGGTGACCAAGAGTTTGAGAGTTATCATAGATGCACTGATTTCTAAATTTGATTATCTGACGATTGTAGAGTAAAATAAACAGTCGAGTGGCGTATTGAATAGAAATGGTTATGTTGCAGGTATATTGGATTCAAAAGCACGTCTTCGTGGGAGTTTGGCATTCAAGAAAAGTAGGCATCTTGTTGTATGTGATCTTTGCAGAAATCCTGTTTTGGGCTGTTGTTGCTGGCTTTTTGCACAAACTCAAGATATACTGGAGGCTCTAGCATTGCTCTACCTTTGTACAGTCCTGCTTTCTGTTCATATATGCAGTAAGGAAACAGAAAAAGCTTGCTATGAAGAGTGAAGGCTTTCTATTCTGTAATCTATGAAAGAAGAAAAGCATTCCCTTTACTCGGTGGTAATATGATTATGTTAGTAAGTTTCATAACTGAGAGTATGTAGTTATTGACATATGATTGTGGTAGCCTTGGTGAAGCAGGTTAGCCGAGTCTTGACCTCTTACTCTCGGTTTTGTGAGAGGTTGAGAGCAGAATTTCCTATGCATGCAGATGGTCTTACTGATGGGGCTACCTCGAATACAAGAAAGCAGCTGAAATAGAATTTCGCATTGAAATGGACACTCACGAGATCAAGACGTAGTCCACAATACAGAGGTTCAAATATGAATGTTCTGATGGGCTGATATTCATGAGCTAAGCTACAGTTCAAGCTACCACTTTTACTTTATAATCACACAATTATTGTCCCTGTGTAGGGTGAAACATAGAGTTCTCTCTTACAGACTGTTGTGTTTGTTTTTGAGAAGAAACTAGATGTAGACCTAGGTTCACCTTTGATACGAATCTGATGGCAAAAGATTACTGAAAATCTACGCTGAAACCTTATTGACACTATATGAATCATATTAACCTTTGCTCAGACCTTATTCGAGGTTTCGGCTCGCAATTTAATAAAAATTGGTAGGAGCTATTCTAAACATATACTCATATGGAATACGGCAAAAAGTTCCCCAAAAGTAACATCGGTGTTGTCCCCTTGTCCATTGTGTTTAAGTCTATATTAACCGAAATCTCCATTAACATGTTCTAATATCTATATTGAATGCTAAACATGTCGTAAATTAATAAATACAATCTATGCTCCGTTCATAATCCTAGTGATTTGAAAGGTATACTTGATCACTTTTGACACATTTTCGTATTTATGGACAATCACCCATGCCAAAACCTCATTTGGGCCTCAACTCATAATTTGATGAAAATTGGTGTAGCGCATCTCGAAACATTACAATGGATTATGGATCCAAAAACATGGCACACATGCCATTGTCCATGGTGCATATGTGTATAATAAGCACTAAACATGTTGTAAACCTACTATATAACTCACCGCGAAAACTCATTTGAGGCTTTTGCTTCAACTGTGATGAAAATTGGTTACAGGCATTATAGAACAATAAACTTGGAAAAAAAAATAGCTCATACCACCGATTTTATCTATGGTATGCATGTGCATATGTAGCACTAAATTGCCGTAAATCTATTGAGATAAAGATTTTTTTTTTTTTTCATATGATCCAATTATTCCTAAGACCAATAGATATATGTGCATTCGGAGCAGTTTATAAACGAAATCATTTATGAGCCACATATTTCGTTGTCCATATTACTCTTTTTTTTGTACAACGGCCTTGTTCTCTACACCGTTTTTTTGTTTTTTGGTAATTTTTGTTTCTTATTTTTATTTTTTGAAATATTTTCCTAACCTTTTGAACTTATCTAAACTTTTTTTTTTTTTTTGGTTTATGTGTTATCTTGTACGTCACTTTTCTATTCTAACTTAAATCTCTTCTCTAATAATTTGTAAAAAATCAATTTATGTAGCGTAAAAATCATTTCCCTCTGAATTTTGTGTATCACCCAAGCCTACAACATGTTAAGAAAGATAGATTAGGAGGGGGAGAAAAAAGAAAAAATAAAAAGAAAAATAGTAGCATTAATAGGAGTGGTTTCTTGCGCAGCAAAACAACACAACCACAGAGAAAGCACTAGTCCATTAATTCCACTCTCTTGAATCGAACAATCAATCAAGTAAAGCGAGAATGGCAACCCCGATGGCGGAGGACCCGAACTTCCAAGACGACCAACTGGCGAGCCTCTCCACCGACGACATCGTCCGCGCTTCCCGCATCCTCGACAACGAGATTCGCATCCTCAAGGTTCTTATTACTTACATCTTTTCTTTTTTATTTTGGGGGTTTTCCTTTTATTAATCTCTGTTTGGAATTATTCGATACAGGAGGAGGTGCAGAGGTCGACCCTGGAGTTGGATTCGCTCAAGGAGAAGATTAAGGAGAACCAGGAGAAGATTAAGCTTAACAAGCAGCTTCCCTACCTCGTTGGCAACATTGTTGAGGTTTTTTTCTTTTCTTGCTCTTCTTCTTGGATTACTTCAGGATTTCACTCTGGCTTGGATTTTGTTTTATCTCATTTCTTTTGCTAGGGTTTTCATTATTGCTTCGGGAAAATATTTCTGCTTTATTGGTTGTTAGGGTTTTCAGTTCTTGACTAAAGACTTGTGCTTTTTTGTGATTTGAATTATGTGGAGTGATTGACGAATTAATCGAGATTTGACAATGAGTTTCTGTTGGTAACAAATTGGGGGGGGGGGGATTTTGAGGAATAAGTGTTGTTAGGGTTGTTGACTGTCTTAATGCAAATGGGCTGAGATAGGAAGGAAATTACTAGCCAAAGTTGTTTGATTTTACTGTTGGTAGAATTAGGGTTGAATTATGTGAGTGAGAAGTTTAAGTTAGGATTTTTATTTGATGGTGCGAAAACTTTTTTTTTTTGTGGTGGTATAGTCGTACACTTAGAAGAGGCTGTTATTGAATTATGTCGAGTACTCGACGAGTTAAGAAGCTGAAGTTGTTTGCTTTTTTTTCGTGTGCTCGATCTGATGTAAACAAAAGGAAAGACATGTTGTGTCTTTGGGTTCGGCCTGTATTTATGCGAACGCTATTGTTTCACTGCTTGACGAAAGTGTTGTACTTGGATTCTGATTAGATTAGCTTCCATATGAGCTTCTGGTTTTTCTGTTCTATGTGCTTCGGTTTACATTAGTCTCTGAAATTTCACATGTTTTTTCGTCTATATTGGAATGTGCTAATACCCAGTATACAATCTATGAATTTTATGGTACAAGGAAGAGGTCATATTATACAACAGGCATTTATTATACATAATTGCATTGCATTGCATTATTTATGTTCTACGTGGCTTCTCGCACTCGCTATAACAATAATTCGTATTTGTGTTAGTATCTTGGTAAGTGTAGTCTATGAGTCATAAAATGTGGAAATCATAATGAGTCCTGTTTGGTATTATGATTTTTTAAGCTCATTTTCCTCCAACTTCTTTTTGTGGTTGAAGATATTGGAAATGAATCCTGAAGATGAAGCTGAAGAAGATGGCGCCAATATTGATCTTGACTCGCAAAGGAAGGGGAAGTGTGTTGTGCTCAAAACGTCAACCAGACAGGTTTGTGGTCGTATTTGTCTTTGTCTGTCTGTGTACTACTTAGAAATTTGTGCACCCATCGTTCACGATGTCTAGCAAATTGATGTGACGTTTATTTGCTTAGCCATTGTAGTGGTACAGTCTGAATACCAATATTTTTCTGCCTTCTTTGGTTTCTTCTTTTTTCCTGTTATTGGGGGTGGGGTGGGGTGGAAGCGTGGGTTGTTCAAGCAGCATTATAAGTCTAGCTCTTCATTATTAATACTGTTGAGTACTGTATTTCTTCACACATGCTTTTTTGGGAACTAGCATCATTTTTCTTAGAACATGAAATATTGTCGCTACTGAAAATGATCTTTAGTATGTTATATTATGGGTCATTTTAGCAGCTCACTTAGAATGGAGCAAGTGTGATTTCCGCCTTATGTTAGTTTACCTGCGATAGAGTACGTTATGCTGTTTATTGCTGAAAGTAATGTATATTGTTTATTCGCTCTATTGCTGTCCCATTTTGCGAGTCGTATGCAGTATGCCACACAAAATTGCTTAGTGACATTTTTTAATTGAATGCAGACTATCTTCCTACCGGTGGTTGGACTTGTCGACCCTGATCAATTGAAGCCAGGTGATTTGGTTGGGGTTAACAAAGATAGTTACTTGATCCTCGACACGCTCCCATCTGAGTACGATTCTCGGGTGAAGGCGATGGAGGTAGACGAGAAGCCTACCGAGGACTATAGTGACATCGGTGGGCTTGAGAAACAGGCAAGTTTAGTTTTCTTCTGCTACTTTACTATGACTGAAACCTGGATCTCTTCTAACTCAAGCTCTGGCTTCCAACAGATTCAAGAGCTGGTTGAGGCTATTGTTTTGCCAATGACACACCAAGAGCGATTCCAGACTATTGGAATTCGTCCACCAAAGGGAGTGCTTCTTTATGGACCTCCTGGGACAGGGAAAACTCTCATGGCACGGGCATGTGCAGCACAAACAAATGCCACTTTCCTGAAGTTAGCAGGCCCTCAGCTAGTTCAGGTAGGTTCATATACCTTACTTTAGAATGTAAATATGCTGGCAATATATGACTGGCTAGACTGAAGGTTATATGGATAGTCTGTTTATTGGTGTATGCTTGTGATTTGAGTCTCAGTGGCATTATACTTGCAATATGACTGAATTTAAGTTTTATTGTCTTGACTTTATTATGTCTTGGATGAAATTGGTTCCCTTGTTGAATAAGCTTAGCTTATAAGCTCACATTTCCTTGGTTTTGACTTTTGAGTTGGGGTTGTAGCTGCCACTGTTTCAGAGAAGGGGTTTTTTAACATCTTGGCATCTCGATGATCTCTTCAGCTTACACAGTTATTTCAGCTAGTGTACCGACCATAATTTTGGACCTATGAAGTTTTATCTTGATTTTTATAAGATCTATGAAGCTGTTTGAAGATAAATATTGCGGGTTGTGAATTTATTTGATGTTATAATATTTGACTTGTCTTTTGGCCCTGGGGTTTACATATCCAGACATTTCGGGGTTTAAAGTCATGCATTGCTCTATAGGCTGAGCATTTCCTGTGTATGGAATTTTGGGTTACTTGTGGCTTGCAAGTTCTGGGTGTTAAGAGATTCTTGACTCTAGCCATCTTTCTGTAGAGGTTGACACCCTCTTTTGCCTTTTGTACAGGGGTTGACTCCACCTTCTCCTCCACTTTTTTTTTTTTTTTATGTCTTAGAAAAAAAGAAAGACCGACTTGGCTTCTGTCCTTTTGATCTGTAAATACCAAGATCAAATTTGAGGAAGCTTAGATGTGCTGGTGGAATTCATGATGGTAATGAGAACTTTGTCCTTTTTGCTAGAAATTGTGTGTGGTCTTGTGATGAGACGACTCTCCTTTTCTAACATAAGGAGAGTGGATTTATGACCCAGCATTCTCGTGAAAACCACCTGCACGACTGGAATTTCGTACTCCAAATTTGTAGATATATTGCAGAAGTGTATCTTATGGTGCAAGTTGTTTTTTTATGGGACGACTTGGATACTTATTAATCCATGGTGTTCAATTGAATATTTGCTATTTCATTCTAGAGCTGTTCTTTTAAAATTAGTGGGAACCTGCAGATGAGGGTGTACCTGGATTCTGGATAGTCATATTTGAGGTTTAATATTCCCTCAACTTCTTTTCCTGTTTTCTACCTTCTCTGCTCGTTGACATTATCCTGCTTTCCCTGAACGATTTACCTGGACTTTTGTAAACATCATGTAATTAGGGGGCTTAGTGATGCTTCTAATGCTAACTGTGACTTTGGGTTTGCTTAATAATGGGATCAGTTTTTGACAGGAAGGGTCATTTGAGGAATTTGGCCTTTTGGGATGCATCAATTGTTTCAACTTGATTTTTAGGCAAGAGACTTGGGTTTTTACTTGATAGAATATTTCATCCATTCATCTTGAGTTTTCACCTAACTGTGTTTTCTGCATTACCTTTCTTTGTAGAGTCGATATGGATAACCTGGGTGTTGTAATGTAGCTATAATATGACAAGTTGATATTCCATAGCCTTCAGATAATCGGATTGTCCATCCCCTTTTCTTCTTTCCAGCTGCTAGCCTCTTAAGTGAAATTTGCCTTTGAGGAAGGTTTATAGTACCTATGTGATGTCATTTTTTTGGTGATCTAGATGTTTATTGGAGATGGTGCTAAGCTTGTACGTGATGCTTTTCAATTAGCAAAAGAGAAGGCTCCTTGCATCATCTTTATTGATGAAATCGATGCCATTGGCACCAAGCGTTTTGACAGGTTAGCAAATTCTTCAGCGTCGTCTTTCTATTCCCATTTCTCAAGAACTGGGTTCTGCTTTGTCTATTTTCTATGTATGGTATAATCAAGTTGAACAGCACATGTTAGATCATGTGTGAGTTTATGGTACATCATGTGTTCGTACCTTTTTTAGTGATATGGAGTACTTATGATTGGTATGATCAAGTTGAACCACCAAACATCAGATCATGCGTCCATATTTTTTTTCATACTAGAACTAGAATTTCTTTTAACCATTTGCTTGTGCTGCCTCAGTGAAGTGAGTGGTGATAGGGAGGTCCAGCGAACTATGTTGGAGTTGCTAAATCAGCTTGATGGCTTCAGTAGTGATGAACGGATCAAGGTAATTGGTTTCTACTTCCCAATTAACTTTGCAGTTCTTTTAAATTCAAACATTTATCTGTTGCTGCTGCCTGTGACTTAAAAGCATAGAGCACATTGCTGCGAGACTTTCTCATTCAGATGTTTAATCATATATGATGTTTCTAATGTCCATTCCAGGTCATTGCAGCTACCAATAGGGCTGACATTCTGGATCCTGCCCTCATGCGGTCAGGTCGACTCGACAGGAAAATTGAGTTTCCTCACCCTACTGAAGAGGCTAGAGCTCGAATTATGCAGGTCAAATATTTATCTCCCATCTCTATGTATAGTTCCTTGGTAATTATGTTTTTTTTAATGTTATGATTTCTTAGTGCCCGCACTTCACTCTTATACTCGTGTGTCTTTAACGGGTATCCTTGTACCTTTTGAGATTTACATTGTACCTTCTCATTTAAATTCGTCAAAATTGATTGTCCTTGAGCATTGAATATGTTGTGCCTTCAGAGGTGATTGTTGTGTTTTTTATACAATTTTTAAATTTCTTGGATCTCTTGACATTGCAGATTCACTCCAGAAAGATGAACGTTAACCCGGATGTCAACTTTGAGGAGTTGGCTCGCTCCACCGATGACTTTAACGGAGCGCAATTGAAGGCAGTTTGCGTAGAAGCGGGTATGTTGGCTCTGCGTCGCGATGCCACTGAGGTAAACCCCTATACATGAGGCGCTTGTCTTTTTCTTCACAACTTGTGCTTATATAACCGAAATCAATTTGTGTTTCTAATCTTTAGGTGAATCATGAAGATTTTAACGAGGGTATTATCCAAGTACAGGCAAAGAAGAAAGCAAGCTTGAACTATTATGCGTAGGAGTCCTCTGTCTTTTTCATTAATACACTTTGCCATTTTAAGTTCTGTTGCAAATAGGTTTTGTTGGTGAGGTTAGACATATTTTGATTTGTAGAAAATATTGTAAGTTCTTTTCAAGGAAGGGGAGGCAATGTTTTTAAAACTGCAGGTCACATAACTCTGCAAGATTTGAAATGATTTGGCATTTGTGTATGCGACTGTGCTAGACTTATGACCTAACATGTGCAGTTTAGAACTACCCCTTCCTTTTTTTTATATATTCCAATTAGATGTATGTACCTTTAATCTTCAGACTGCTGAGTGTCTTGGAAAATCCTTTTTTAACACGAATTTGGTGATAGATTTTAGAGATGTAGCTACAACTGTACCTTAGCCTGTTAAGGGTCAGGTGGGGAGGACTGGAGTGTAAGCAGCAGAGAGCAACGGCTATGTATGCTAAGCGTGTGTAAGAGAGGGAGGGACGAATCCCTGTAGCCAGTGATGTTTAGGTGCCAGTAATGGCTGATTCTGCATTCTAGAAAGTATTGTAAGTTGTTTTGGAGTAAGAACTAGTCAAATTGCAGAATACAAAGGCCATGTAACTCTCAAGATTTGGAATGATTTGGCATTTGTGTATGCGACTGTGTGTGTTGGACTTGTGACTTACCATGTTCCAGTTAGATGTATGTAGTATATACCTTTGATCTTCGGACTTCTGTGTTATAATCGTAGACCCTCCTTGAACACTGATTTGGGGGTAGGTGTTAAGAGGTGTTATAGCTGAGTCTGTGACTAAGGGTATTAAGGGTTCTGTGGAAGTTGGGGAAGAGTGCAAGTAGCAGAGAGCCAGGGAGCAAAAAGAATGGCAAGCATGATTAAGAGGCGGAGGGACGATCAGATTCCCTGTAACTGGTGATTAGTGAAGCTCTATGGTGGTTTATATGTTAAGCTCCTGAGTTGTTTGGAGCATTGTAGTAGAAGATTTAGAGGCCTTAGCAGTAAGAGGAACACCAGAAAGAAGTAACCAAATTAAAACAAAAAATCAATTAAGAGACTCTTATATCGAAAACAACTGACATTATACATGTCAAGAGTTTCCAATACTCTTGTGTAGCCTAATAGTTTTAGTCATAGTGCTTCGGAACCCAAGTTGGGATAACGGTGTTTAATGCAACGGAGATTTGTGGTTGCCCTAGGGACAGATTGGCTACCTGACAAAACTCATGGTAACTGAGGTCTAAGGTTGAGAGAGTCAGGCAGCTTCTAAATTGGGCCAAGGGAATGTGGGTTTGTTTGAGGTTTTGTATTCACTAAATTTTTTTGAACATTGTTTCTCTAAAATGACTAAAAACATTCGATAGAACATCATCCTGGAGACATGAGTATTAAAGGTTACCAATCGACATACCAAGAGGCGAAGCTTGAAGCTTCGGTACTTTCTCAATCTACATGTTGGTTTATAAAGTTACTGGTCAAGTTACATCTGCTTATGTTATCGGAAAATGAGATTGTGCATATGCGCCACCTGTAGTACCCAAAGGTTTGAACCTTACTAAAATCCTACGGGGTATATAACTATGTTTTTATGTGTACAAGTGTCTAGCAAGCAATGTGAACTTGTTTAAAAAAAAAATTTGATTGCGGGTAATAAACTTTATAATATGATGGAGGTTTATTTAATTCGAATAAAAATGAGAATGATGGGAAGGAAGGAGAATAACATGGAAGTGATGGAAGTGATGAGTTTGATTCATATAATGGTGATTATATAGGTTTTGATTTTATCTGATTATTAAATGAGTTTGTATTTTGATAGCTCTTAGCTTGTAATGGCAATTGCAACTCTTCTCTCTCTCTTCGAATTTCTCCAACATTTTTAGGGTAAATTTGGTGATTACAATGAAATCTGAGAGTAACACACCACTTTGATATTCTAAATAAACTCTAAAAGCACGTAGATCTATACAATTTTTTCACTAAAACGATTTTGATCCCGATATGTTTTAGGTTGTCAAATAAAATGGACTATACTTAAGTTTCCATGTCTTTGAGTGCTAAACCATAAATGTGGATCATGAACATACAATGTACACCATAAACTATTTGGTTCGGTTAACCTTTGTAGCACAAAGTGACAAATCTTTTGGAAGGAATAAACAACATCTTATAATCTACTCTTCGCTCCTCAAATATTATTAGAGGTAGACTTGAAAGAAAATACTAAATGTGGGTCATGGTTGAAAAAAAACCTAAGAATAATCTTTGAGTACTTTGGCATCTACATAATAAGCGTAACTTTAGCCAATGGACACTCAAGTGCGTGTAGCTCTATAACTAGAGAAACAACATGATCCCACCATTAACAAATACAAGAAAATACAATACAGTGAATATCTTATTGTACTCTTATCACGCAGTTAAAATTATTGAAATAGATATCACAAAATAGAAAGGAAAAAAGACATGTATAAAAAGTACATAATATTATCTCATGCGTTAAGATAAAGTGCAGAATTTAAAAACTTTAAGTGGAGACACAATATAAGTCTATACAATTTCTCTTTCACTCTTCGTAGTACTAGGCTTAACTTCAATCACTTGTAATTTTTTTATACGATAAAGATGAAATTATTCGATATCTATGAGTATTCCACAATCAAGCAATGATAGTAAAACAAAACAATATACGCTATCATTGAAAAGTAACATTTCATTGTCATCGTTTCTTACAGGCACCAAAAACCAAATTAAAATTATAAAACTAAATATTTTTGATACGAAATCCATTATGAAAATAACAATAAACACAATGATATTTTTTCTTGAGCGTCCAATTGTTTGATAGCTAAGTTTTATGTCTTATGTCTTTAGTTCATCGATTTATTTAGTCCCTTTAAAAATTATAATAATTAACTTAATGGACGATTAATGTTTTATTATAAATATCAATTACTTAATTCAACTATATCTGATTACACCACTTAATGGTGCGCTTTTTGAAGAATTTTGGAGAGTGACATCCGATATATATCACCGTTGTTGTAGCTTTATCTATGGTGGAGAATAACACAAAACTAGAAAGAATTAACCATAAATGTAATAATATGTTTTGATTTTATTTAAAAATATGACAAATAGAGGATACTTATATAACAGACATACAATCATGATTCAAGAACTACATAATAATGTATGTTATCATCACGAATTCTAATTCCTACTTGTTCAAATTTTGCTTTCAATTTGGCTTTCCTAGACTTTTTCCTTTGAGTTATCTCCATATAGCAATTAGCAAGTATCATTGAAGCCATTAAATTTGTCAGTGATAATTTCATCAAACCAAAACACCTAGACTTTTCACTTCCATCCTCCATCGCAATATCACCAATGTGAAAACCAGAAGCTATCCAATTCCTCTACATACTCATCAGTATGATTCATTTGTGAAATTCTTGGTGATTTCTTACCTATTAATTGCGCACAAGCTCCTCAAATTCAATTTGAATGTAGCTATAGTACATAGATATATATGGTAAACAAGGCAATAAACTTGTCATATGTATGCCTCCAACCAATTTTCGTTCGATTCCATTTCGGGGCCGAAATGAGGTTTTTTCGTGGATAATAGTCCACAAAAACCCGGCTTTTTTGGGTCGATTTTTGATTTTACGGAAAACTCTCCGAAAGTGACCTAGCATGCTCCTAGGGTGTATTGGAGCATTATTGGAGCATATGACAATGTCATTCCTTCGTCTTGATAGATTTACGGTGTGTTTATCGCTCGATTCGATCATGTGACTAACTGAACAAACCGATGGTTTAGACTACGTCTAAAATTTTTTTTGCCAATTTTCTTATTCCATTCTTCATAACACAAGTCTAGGATGCCTCAAGCCAATTTTAGTCCGATTCCATTTCAGGGCCGAAACGAAGTTTTTTAGTGAATGAAAGCCCACAAAAACCGGCTTTTTGG
>CAAKMY010040012.1:0-10923 GCA_901111285.1 Corrigiola litoralis
TGAGGCAGGGAGTGATTAAGATACAACTCTTGTTTATGGTATTATTTTTTTTTTTAAATAAAAAAGGGAGTGGTTGTATCACATGAGACATAGAGGGGTGTATGTTTGGTTGTGCTCCCGTGTCCATACTATAATTTACCCACACATTCCATTTTTCTGTCGGTAATAATGGTTCAATTCCAACATATCATTGTCCCCTCATCTATTACTGTCGGTACAAGCTAAAAATTTTGTCAACCGCGCAACATTAATTGACATTCCCGCTCTTAGTATTACATTGTCCTTACTAGCCTTACCTTAGTCCTAATGTGTACAATAACTCACAAGGCATAATTGTAATTTAAAAAAAAAAAAGAAAAAAGAAAATAAAAGGGATCAATTTCTATGCGTACTGTGTAACACAAATCAAACAGAAGAAAAAAAGGAAAGACAAAGAGGACAATCATTTAGACAACAAAACCCTAATTGTTTCTATCTACTGCTCTCATGGGTAATTCTAGGAACTTCATACTCAGTTTGGGGAATCAAGACAATTAGTTGCTCTCGTTTTCAGCATCATCTCGCACTTCGTGGTATCAGCTGATAGCTCACCTCAACTCGCCATCACTTAGCTCAGCTCGTCTTGCAATCAGCTTCATTTATTCAAAAGGTAATATTTATGTATTCTTGCTTAATTTATACTTATTATTGTCAATTTTAGTTATTTTTGGCGTTGTAATTAGTTTTTATGTGATATTTTTTTTGAGTTATAGTGTTTATGTTAGAAGATTAAACCCTCTTCTTCAATATATGAGAAAATACAATAATTGGTAGGAGTTATAAAATTAAATAAAAATAATTGGGCATGAACCATCATTAGAAGCTGCACAAATTGTAATTTAAGGTTTCAATGCATTTTGTTTATTGATAAGCTTTTAACTGCCAAAAGTACACTTTATTTGTGTGAAGCATATATTTTTTAGTATGTAAACATAGAAGGCACATAGAACTTGAAATAAAGTTGGATGAGACATGGTTTTGGTTGTTCTCAATAGATGGTTTTTGGTAATTTGTTATGTCGTTTTGGTGAAAGGTTGAGATATGCTTTCTTTATGTGATGAATGAGCTGTTTATGGAAGCATATATTTGATTGTAATTATAAGATTTTTATATATTGTGGAGTCTTCTTTGCCAAAGTTCATTAGTTTCATAAGGCCTTTTTTTGTTGTTATCATGATAACGTCTTTTGTTGAGGAAGATGTACTTGTCGTAAATTTTATGTCTTTTCTTGATGAGCCTTACCTGTGAAGACTGAAAAATGGTCTTAGTAGACAAGTATAAGAGAAAGGGGTGAAAAAAAAAAAGTGTTGTGCCAATAGTAGTTATTATAGGCATACTAGTACTTGTAGTTTAATTAAGGGTACTAAAAATTGAGAATGGTGAAGCGATTGAACTATCAAATTAACTTTTTATGTTTTTGTATCATTGATATATTTGGTTTCCTACTTCTTTGTTGGTGTTTTTGTGTTTTTTATTGCTATTACTGATGTTGTTTGTGCCTTGCTGCTGCAATCTTTGTGTTGGTTCCGCTACTCTGCAGATGCTTATGTTCATGTGTTGCTACTGGTTTTCTGCTTCTAATGATGCTATTTCTATCACTCTGCATGCAGCTGCTGATTCTACTACACTACTATTGTTGAATGCTGCTCTGTTGTTTCTGTCTTTTGTATTGCGGCTGCTGATTCTGTCTGCGGTAATGTTGCTACTGTTTCTGTCTGCTGCTGTTTCTTATGTTTCTGTCTACTGTACTGCTTCTACTGTTTCTGGCTGCTGCTGTTTCTGTTAGTTTCCGTCTGTTTTCGTCTACTGCAATTTATGTCTGATATTCTTTCTGTCTACTGCTGTTTATGTCTGTTTCCGTCTACTGCTGCTTCTGTCTGTTTCCGTATACTGATGTTTCTGTCTGCTGTTTTTTCTGTCTGTTGTTTTTTTTGTCTGTTTCCGTCTACTGCAGTTTCTGTCTGTTTCCGTCTACTGCTGCTTCTGTCTGTTTACGTCTGTCTGCTGTTTTTTCTGTCTGCTGCTGTTTCTGTCTGTTTCCGCCTACTGCAGTTTCTGTCTGTTGCTGTTTCCGTCTACTTTCGTTGTTGCTGTAATGCTGCTGCTGTTTCCGTCTACTTTCGCTGCTACTATTTCTGCTATCCAGTTTCTGTTCCTATTTCTGCTTTGCTGTGAATATGTTGTTGGTAGCTGCAATTTTGTTCCAAATTTTGATATTTTGTTGTTGGCGGTGCTTTTGTTAGGGTGCGCATAACTTGTTGTTATTGGTGTCTTGATCGGGGTGATTTTAATGTGTTTCTTTTATGTGCAATTGGCTTTTTCTATGCTTCCATTTTTCAAAAATTAGCAAAGTGTGTTTGCTTTGAACTTAAGATTGAAAAGCTTTTACTTGGCTTAATAATCTGGACATTGGGACTTATGTAGGGACATTTATCATGGATGTGTTTAAGGACAAGAGTTGGGTTAAGTTGAGGAGATTAGATGACAAATATAAAAGATCTTTAAACGCATTTCTTGATCATGCATTCGCAACATCTGTTACCGATAACAAGATCGCTTGCCCATGTCGAATTTGTGCCAATCGGTATTTTTATGAAAGAAAATATGTGCATGATCACCTTACTATGAGAGAGATGGACCGTGACTATCAAGGGTGTGTTTGGACTTTCATGGGGAACAAAGAGATAGTGAACTCGATCATTTCTCAGACATGGAATCTGATGATGTGCATGATAATTCGTTTGAAGATGAACTTTTTGATATGGTAGGAGATGCGTTTGAGTTTCAGGGTAGTTCTGTTGGTAGTAAGGGTCCTAATGATGAGGCTAGAGCTTTTTATAGATTACTTGAAGATGCAGGGCAACCTTTGTATCCTAACTGTGAGGCATTCAGTAAACTTTCTTTTACTGTTGAAATGTATCATCTGAAGTGTCTTTATGGAATTAGTGATATAGCATTTGATTCTTTAGTGAAGTTGTTCAAAGAGCTCTTCCAAAAGAATTGACATTACCTAGTTCATTTGGCCAAATGCGTGGGATCATTAAAAAACTTGGGCTTGGATATGAAAAAATCGATGCTTGTCCTAATGACTGTGTATTTTATTGGAAAGACAACGTTGATATAGATAATTGTCCAAATTGTGGGGAGTCGAGATGGAAATCATCAGATGATGGAGGTATTATGACCTTGGTTAGTGGTGAAAAGGTTCCTAAAATGATCTTTCGGTACTTTCGTTTAATAGATAGGCTTAAAAGGTTATACATGTCCTCTAAAACAGCCCCCTTGATGACATGGCATAAGGAGGAAAGAAATGACGATGTCCAAATGAGGAACATAGCAGATTCTGCTCTTTGGAAAGATTTTGATGTTATGTACCCTTCTTTTGCAAGTGATCCACGCAATGTCAGACTTGGTTTGACAAGTGACGGATTCAATCCATATGGAATGATGTCAACCCAATATAGCATATGGCCAGTGGTTTTAATTATTTATAACTTACCCCCTTGGTTGTGTATGAAGCAACCTTACTTCATTCTTTCATCACTTATACCAGGACCTAAGGGACCCGGTAATGATATTGATGTCTATTTGGAACCTTTGATTGATGAGTTAAAAGAATTGTGGGAGGTGGGGGTAGAAACCTATGATGCCTCAAAAAATGAAACCTTTAAACTGCGAGCTGCTTTACTCACTACCATTAACGATTTTCCTGCCTATGGTAATTTGTCGGGCCATAAAACTAAGGGAAAGCATGCTTGTCCTCATTGCCATTTAGATACTTGTGGCCTTTATTTGCATAAAAGCAAGAAAGTGTGTTACATGCGACATCAACACTTCCTATATCAGAATCATAGTTTTCGCCGCAACAGAAGGGCATTCAATGGAAAATCAGAAATGGACCCCCCTCCGAGTTCTCTTTCTGGGACTCAAGTATTTACAGAAATGAAGGACCTTCGGGTGAAATTTGGAAAAGATTCTGAGACTAGGAAGCATAATACAAGGGAACTAAAGGGTGATCAGAAGCCTTGGAAGAAAATGAGCAGTTCTTTCAAACTTCAATATTGGGAACATGTTCCACTATGTCACAGTTTGGATGTGATGCATGTGGAAAAAAATGCTTCTGAGAGTTTGATTGGCACACTTTTACGCATTGAGGGGAAGTCAAAAGATACTCTACAATCGCGACGAGACTTGGAATTGATGGGTATAAGACCAGAGCTACATCCTATAGAAGACGGAGGTAAAATATATCTCCCTCCAGCATGCTTCACTCTAAGCAAAAAGGAAAAAGAAGAAATGATGGGCGTATTATCTTCTGTGAAAGTGCCAGATGGTTACGCATCAAACATTCGAAGGCGGTTTCAGGATGGGAAAATTTACGGCCTTAAGAGTCATGATCATCACATCTTGATGCAACAACTATTTCCACTAGCTCTGAGGAAAATGGTCAACAAAGATGTGAGTAGAGTCCTCATTGATCTTTGTCGTTGCTTCAAAGAAATATGCTCCAAAGAGGCAACACCTCAAGATTTTGAGATATTGCGAGATCGTATTGCTCTCACACTTTGCCATATGGAACGCATTTTCCCTCCTTCTTTCTTTGATGTAATGGTGCATTTGGTTCTTCACTTGGTTGAGGAGGCAAAGGTTGGAGGTCTGGTGTACTACCGTTGGATGTATCCCGTGGAGAGGTAAATTCATTTGGTGTTGGCTATATTTATAGGGAAGTAAATCTATTTTTACACATTCATTTATCTATATTGTCAGGTTTTTAAGGAGGTTAAAAATGTATGTTGGAAATAAAAGTCGCCCGGAGGCATCGATTGCTGAAGGATATCTAACAGAGGAATGCCTAGCATTTTGTGCAAGATATCTGAGTGGTGTTCTTACTAGAGAAAATAGGTCATTCAGAAACAATGACGATGATGAGGATGAAGTTTACAGAGGGCTGTCAATATTCTCGAAAACCTATCGTGCAATGTCCAAGAGAGAAGATGTTAAACCAGAATGTTCTTTGATTAAGCAAGCACATAGTTATGTGCTTGCAAATTGTGAGGAGGTTGAAATTTTTTCTGAGTAAGTTGTTATGTCTATCTCAATAAATAATAAAACCATAAATTGTTATCTTAATGACTATTCTAATTATATTGTTATTTGCTTTAAGAGAACATTATAACATTGTGAGGACAGAATATGGTCAAAACATGTCACACGAAATCGACAAAGTCCATAAGAAGATGTTCGCTATGTGGTTTTCTAAAAACGTATGATACTCTTACTCAGTGGCTTTCAATCAATGGTTGCCCATCAATGTTAAGTTTAACTCTTAATTAAAAATTCCAGGTTTCTATGTATCCACCAAGTGATCTTCTTGTGGCAAACGACTTAAAAAAATCTGAGTACAGGTCCAAGCATGTGGATAAAGACCATGACTAAAATCACTTGTAATGGATTCAGGTGGCGAGTGAAAAAAATTGATGAAAGAAGTGTGACTCAAAACTCTGGTTTTCTTGTTAACGCAAAAACTGATGCACGGGACATGTCATATTATGGTGTTTTGACAGAAATTGTTGAATTGATCTATTCTCATGGAAGAAGTGTGATTTTGTTTAGGTGTGATTGGATAGATCCTAATTGAGGAGTCAAAGAAGATGAGTTAGGATTCATTTTGGTTAATATGAAGGCTGTTTTCAAAACAAATGAGCCCTTTATCCTTGCCTCTCAAGCTTTGCAGGTTTTCTACACTCCAGAATCTAAGGAAAAGAGCTGGCATGTCGTTAGTGTTACTAAACCAAGAGATTTGTTTGAAATGGAAGATGATCTCATACCTGAAGTTGATTGCCAACAAACTAATCCTTCATTATTTGATATGGATGTGTTTCAGGATGCTAGAGACGACGTAGAAGGAGATGTGGTCGATGATTTAGATATGGTTGAAGATGACATTAATGATGGAGAAGGGTATTTTACGGAAAGTGAAGAAGAGGATGATACTTTATATGATTATGAAAGTGATGAAGAGGATGATAATTTATTTGATTATGATTCTGAGTAGTAGTAGAAGAATGTGTAATTTGTTTATAATGTGTTAATCTCGTAGTGACAAAAATGAAATTTCTTTTGGACTGTATGATATGAAATCATGTCTTTTGGATTGGTTATTTTGTATATTTTTAATTTTCTTATTTATACATTGAAGTTTGCATTACATATATTTTACATTTCTTTTAAATATGTTAAATTCTCATAATACTCTTACATAGTTGTAGTATGGTAAGGTACAAGGGTAATAATTCATATTTGTGTGTGATCAGGTTGACATGTCTTTGATCGGTGCTGTAGCAAATAAAATGAAGATGACTACTAAAGATCAACCGGTATTATGTGGTTTCGATTCTGTTTTTTGTCCCCTCTTTGGTTCATCTGTTTTAATGGTTTTATGTTTTCTCCAATGCAGCGTGTGATGTCGAACAATCTAAATGTTATTCGCCAAATGTCTAGTGCTTCACTAAGGCGTAGTCCTAGGGTCAAGCAAACAAGCACATCAGACTCACATGTTGTTCCAGCAACTCATGTTTCAACGACTCGACGGACTTTATTTACAAAAAATACTACTGTTAGTGGTTCATCACCAATCCCAACTCTTCAGAAGCTTCCAAGTCTGGAAGTTCAACCAAATATGTCAGGGAAGATCATCACTTCCCTATATCTAACTCCTAATATTAGTGGCATATTAGTTCCAAGTCTAATGTAGTTTTTGCTTTATTCAAAAAATTTAAATATGCAGCCAACTTATAACTAATAAACATAGGTCTTGAGGATACTTTTGGCTTATATTTTCCTCCCATTTTAGGAAGACAAGAAATGATAAAAAATAACAAAACTACTCAAGAAATTGCTCTTAATAGATGGTCTATGTTGCTTAAAAGTATGGGTAAGCGAAAACGGAGCTTCATATTTGTTATAATATTACTCTTATGCAAATGCATTTGACTTTTTCTCATTTATATTACCCTTTTCTTAAGTGGAGCACCAAAAGAGAACAAATGTCACTGAAAAAGGCATAGCTATATGTCACCAAAACTCAAGAAAGGAAGCACTTGATGCTGCCACAGGTAAGTCCTAATTGTAGGTGTTTGTTTCAAAAGTTGATCGTTGTCCATTATTCCAAATATTACATACTCTTTTGTCTGACTATAGGATTACGAGGTAGCCCTAGGCACCTTCAGCCTTCCGAAAACTCACAATCTGAAGAATGCAACATTGTTGGTCACCAGAATGCTGGGAATAAGGCTCATGAGGCAGCCATAGGTATTTGTGTACATTAATTTTTGTCTAAACACATATCAACGTTCTTTTCTCCAATTATATTACATACACTTTTATCTGACTACTAGGATTAAGACGTAGTCCAAGGCGCCTACAACTTTCTGGAAATTCACAACCTACTCAAGAAGGCAACAACAGTAGTCACCTGAATTCCAAGCTCCATGCTCGTGATAGTGCCATAGGTAAGTAGTGATTGTATAATTTTTCCTTAAAATTTGAACATGCTTCTTTACTATAAATTTATTGAATACGCTTTTCTATGACTATCAGGATTGCGACATAGTTCAAATCACCTCCAACCCGGTCAAAACTCTCTACCTGCTCAAGAATCACTTTCTGGTGAAGGCAATGGAGATAGTGGGCACTTGCATGATACTCAAATGCATAATGATACACAAAACCAACCTTTACTTCCAGGGGGATACAAATCAACCAACCGGAGACGACTCCGAGTTGCAAGACCAAGAAACGAAAAAGGACGAGGGTGCAATAAAACAAAAATGTTAAAGAAACCTGAGTTTGTGGAAGTCAATGATAAACTTCAGCCAGTTTGTGATTCAACTAGACAGTTTTCTACTCTACTTGGTTGTTTAGCACGGGAACCTCGGCGACTACTGCTTGATGTTTGGGACTGGAGGTACATGGATAAAGGAAAAATAGAATCTATATGGGAGGAAGCAAAGGTATATTCATTATGGATGCATTAACTAGGGAATATTAGATAAACTAGTAGAATATGAATTTTTACATTGTAATTTACCGATTGGTTGCTATTAACTTCTGGCATCTATGTACAAAAAAATAATTAAAAAAAAACCTTTATTGAGGGGTTTTGTTAGCATGAGTTGCTTGTTATTGTGTAGGGCTTGCTCTAACTGTAGTCTTTGTTTGGTATATGCAATAGCTTTCATATTACTTTTCTGAAAGTCGAGAGCCTTATGATTGGGGTATTGAGAAGATTCATGACTTTTGGAGAGGCAACAAATCTGATTTGAAAGTGGCTCGTTTTGATGGTAAAACACATACTGCAGCGATACATTCAAGGCCAATAGAGGTGCCTAAGGGGATGTGGCTGAAATGTGTTGAATTTTGGGAATCTCAGAAAGGGAAGGTGATGAATTTGCCTGCATTTAATTTTTTCACGGATCAGATTTAGTTATCAATATTCATTATATAATTTGGTTTCTTACATATAATTGGTACAGGAAAGAAGTGCAAGGGGTGTCGAAAATAAGTCACAATCTAAAATGTGCGCATATGGAGGGTCAAAAAGCTTTGCCCGTATTCGCGAAGAGGAGAAGGTATCAATTATGTACACACATTTGTAACTGCTGCTTGACAAATTCCCCAATCTAGAATCCAGGGTTGTGTGTTTTTTTTACTGGTTGTGTATCTAATGTTGGACTTGTAAGTTGATTTTCTGTGTTTACGTAGGTAAGACGTGGCTATGAACCTGATGAGGTGGACATTTGGTTGAAAACTCATGTCCCAAAGGATGGGTGTGAACTTGATGATGCATCAGCTGCAGCAAAGGTGGTACTTAGATCAATTTTTTTTTTTTTTTGTAAATGGTTTAATCCTATTTCTTTATTTTATTGTCGTTGCATCAAAGTTGATAATGTACATTTGTGATTCATAGATACAACTTCAAAATGAGTTGGCTGAACTTCCAGAAGATGAGCGTGATAAAGATGCAAGATGTGAGATTTTCAAAATGGTGATTGGAGAAAATTCAAATGGCTATGCAAAAACGTATGGTGTAGGGGTTAAGATCCCTCGATCAAAGACAAAGAGATGTGCATTAGAGGAGTAAAGAGCAAAAAGACTCAAAAGTGACAAAGAAGTTCAAGGATTGAAGAAGGAATTACATAAGACACAAGATCAAGTGGATTACATAACTGGTTTAGTAAAGAAGTTAATGGAACACCAGGTAAGAATTTCTTAAATTGTGTACTTTAACAATAAACCATCTCTCACTTGTGAGGTAGCTGGTGAAACACTCACAGTGGATTTTTTTATCTAGTTGTCAAGGTCAACTGGTTATTTGTGGATGATGACATTGTAGTTTGACAATACATGAAAACAGTATATACTTCTTAGAATGAAACTATAGGAGACAAATTATATAAGTCTGACCATTTGTTTTTAATCACGTCATCTTGATTTGAGACAAATATACATTAATTGTTATACTATATTGCTAATGTAATGCGTCACAAACTTTTGTGTTATATGTAAAGTACTCTCAGATTTGGAACATTCTTATATGAGAGGAAGAAGTACTTTTGTATCGCGGTCTTTCAAAATAATGTGTCTTTTTCATTTTAGGGAATATCAATTGACGATGGTCCATCAACAAATGAGAATGAAGAGATAATGAATTTGAAGATGAAGATGGCTGCAATATCGATGAAGTGCTACAGTAGTTTGTGTATAACCTTTGACCTTTGTGTATTTTGGTATGCTAGGTATGAAAGCGTAGCTTTGACTTATGATCATTAGAACCTGTATTATTTTGGGTCGATATGCTAGGTATCTATGAAATATTAGCTTATGTGAATGGATCTAATGTCATTTGGGGGTATCTTTTTGTGTATGTGGCGTACTTTCGATCCCTTGATGATGGTTATGTATGAACCGTAAAGGTTTGAATAGTTATGAATGGATGGTTCGTTTTGTTGATGAATTGGTGAGTTGATGTGGTATGAATCATATAGTTGAAGATCACTACATATATATGCTATTTCAGATCCATGATAAAGACAGAAATACATTTGAATGATGGTAAATTTTAAAAGAAAATCATATTGCTACAGATGTTGCATAGAATTTCGCTTGAGGAATGCCATAACTAATGGCTATTTCCCACAGAAGTTGATTGCATTCCCCATAGATATGATCTTGTGGGAGAAGCTTGCAACAAAGCCATATATGTAGAGAGAACTTGTACCAGCACAAACATTTCTGTAGGCAAAATGTTTTCCCTACAAACAGTATATGTCGGTAATTAGCTACATTTCCCACAGTTTCTTAATATCTGTTGGCAATATTTTTACCGACAGAGTTTTTTCCTACAGTTCCCGCACAGATAATATCTGTAGGGAAAAACTATTCCCAACAGAAAATCCCCTTTTACCTACAGATAGAGCATTGTGGGCAAAAACGCTTTTTCTTGTAGTGGTTCTATTGGAAAAGGTATGAACTTCCGTTTATGTGCTCCAATAGTTCTATTTCTGCTTCCTTACATAAATACATTGATGAATACCAAACACTAATATGATGAATATGGAACAGATAGTAGAAGAATATTCAGCATTATTTTGATGAACTTAACATTCAAACAACAAAGATTACCATATAGATTACTTTGAAAATAGTTGATGAATACTCAACAATGCTATGATGAATATACACCCAATACGTAATGAATATTCATGAATAATCTGATGAACATGAAAATTTGCAACCTTATGCTGAAATATGAATGTGAAGGCAATTCTTGGCTACAAAGGCTTTACAACCTCAGAAACAAATGGTGCTCAGCATTATCAACAG
>CAAKMY010040017.1:2525-18910 GCA_901111285.1 Corrigiola litoralis
TTTGAAAATGGGCAACCAAACATTGTTTTTGGCTTAAAAACTGTTTTCTTTATTTTAAAAACAAAAAAAACAAGTGTTGTCAAACAAGCTCTTATAATCTTATATATTGAATTCAAAACGAAACAGAAAGTTATGGCTTGGTCACTCCACACACCTATAGTTTTATTACCTGATCACAAATCCAAAGAAATTTGAAGCGTATAAGCCAACACAAACACTGATAATATCTTATTGGAATTGTCGGGCTACTTGCTCATCACAAATCATCGAATATTTGGGAATTTGACGCACTCGAACACAAAGACATAATATATTATATGTGTCGTCGGACTACGTATTCAGAATGTGGAGACACTTCGGTAATATTTTAAACGGGATGACAAAATGAGATTATTAAAAATGACGGAACAATTAGGTCGTTTTAAAATATTCTTGCAAACATCACAAAGTATCGAAGTGTAGCAACTGTTTAAATGGCCGTTCTTTTAATCAGAAGCGATAAGATTATGGAGAAGCTAGTAATTACTTACACATTCATATACTGATTAGTGATTTCTTTTCATATAAGGTTATGGAGAAGCTAGTTTCTTACATCTCACTTAGCAACACCGTGCCTGAAAATTTTGTATTTCCTGAAAACAGGCCTGGGGAGCATGTTGTTCCCATATGCAAAAACGTTCCGATCATTGATCTTGGTGGAAATGAGCGAAAAATGGTGGTTCATCAGATTATGGAGGCTGCTCGAATATTCGGATTCTTTCAGGTTTGCAAGATCTCTTTCACCTCTTACTTTTTTCTCTGTTTCTTGGGGGTGCATTTTGTGTACGTAGGGCAGATGAAATCACCCGTAAGTTACACAATCGTCCAGCGTTCATGGCGCACCTCGGCGGATTTTTTTGAGGGGGAGTAGTCTTTACTTCCTTTTATGTCAATGTGATAGACTTGAGTTTGCACTTCTGCTCTTCAATATACGCAGTTCCTTATTGTTTTATGGATTTTAAAAGCCTATAACCATTTTATTTTGAAAGCATACAAGTGAGTAAGTGACACCATAATTTGTGACATTCGTACCATGTAATTATCCAAGTGTTAGACATGGTCTTTGTTGGCTACTAAGGATTTTATTCATCCTGTAATCCTAGCTTTTTTAATGAGTACGTGGTCTAAACCTTAATAATATATCAAGGTGGTCTAAGCTTCTAGAGATTGTACTAAGTTAGCTCACTGTACAATAAGGGCCTAGTTATATAATGAAAAGGAACGATCTCCATTTACTACTTGCTCTCGCTTCTTTTAACAGGTGATTAACCATGGAGTGCCAACAAAATTAATGGATGACGCAAGGGGTATTTTCAAGGAATTTTTTGAGCTCCCAGCTGAAGAGAAATTAAAATTTTACAGTGGAGACTATCGACGTAAATGTGCGTTTTACCCAAGTAGTTATGTGTATGAGAAAGAAACAATTCACTTTTGGAGGGATGCCTTAAAACACTCTTGCACTCCTTTAGAAGAATGTATGCAACACTGGCCCCAGAAACCTGCAGGATACAGGTAATATATAGCTCATCAATCGATCTATGTAACCCCACAAAAATAGAGTGGAAGCATACACCTTTGTCACCATAAATAATGCCATATATGGTTTTGTATCAAATATTTTCAGGAAGGTTGCGGGAGAATATACCGTTGAGGTGAAAAAGATGGGATCACGAATTCTCGAACTCATATGCGAAGGACTCGGAGTTGAACCAGGATACTTCGAACATGGATTAACAGAGGAGCATATGCTGATTCTGTACAATTATCCTCCGTGCCCTAATCCAAGTTTAACCTGGGGAATGGGAAAGCACACTGATCCTAACCTCATGACTATACTGCTCCAAGATCACGTTTCAGGATTTCAATTCTTCAAGGATGGTGTATGGATGGGTGTAGAACCTATTTCTGATGCCTTTGTCATAAACATAGCCGATCAAATGCAGGTATAAATATGAAAACTACCGTACGAGTTAATGTAGTACTAATTTTAGCTAGAATCTAGTTAGCTGTGGCCTTTAAATTCTAAGATTGAACTTCTCTGTGGACTATGAATCAGTAAAATAAAGGCTCCAAGACTAAGGCCTTGTTTGGTAAATGGATGTTGGCTGTTGGCGGTTGGCTGGATTGATTGTCTTGTTTGACCAGCTGAAAGTTATGGCTTTTAAGCCGGCTGTTTGACTAGTTTTTGTATAAAAAAGATGTTTGGTAAGGTTGGATATTGGTTGTTGGCTGTGGACTTTAATGTGTTAGCTTAAAATATGTAAAATAATATTAATTAATATAATAATATTTATAATGATACTGTTAATAAAAATATAGCCAAAAGCTAAGGGAAAAAAGTTGCTCCTTTTAACTTGTTGATTTTTGGCTTTTAAGCATGCTTTTCAGCCAATTAAATAAGCCATTAGCCAAACATATTTTTTGGCTTGCATTGGCTTGTTTGACCAAATAAACAAGGCAAAAGCCATTTACCAAACAAGCCCTAAGATTCTTCCAAAAAGTTACGTTCCTAAACTTTGAAATAAGCCTCAGAGTACCTAGGTCCTAGCTAGACTACAATCAATCAAATAATCTTTCCAGACGCAAACATTAGCACTTGACAGGTCAGATTACATTCGATTAGAAGATCCTGAAATCAATTGCTCCATTTGTGCAGATTGTGAGTAATGGAAAGCTGAGAAGCTCAGTGCATCGAGTAGCAACAAATGTAACTGAAGCTCGCAATTCTGCATCCTTTTTCATTCATCCAGCAAAGGAATGCTTGGTCAAACCTGCAGATGCTGTTGTTACTCCAGATACTCCTCCACTCTATAAGCCAGTCAAATACGAAGAATACTTCGATACATATACAGCAGGCTACCGTGATAAGACTGATCAATCTACACTGGATGATTTGGTCGTGAAGAAAGCTTAAAGAGCTTCCTGCGGCTAGCAAACAAATCTTGTCGGAATCTATTACATACCTTCCCTACAAGTACAAAACTGATTTACTATATATGATGTGAAGGCGTACTGTTTTTTAGTTTGATTGTATGAATAAGCTTTCAATAAGCTTCTGGCATTCACTCCTTGGACTGTTGTTAAACTATGATAAATTGCCACCCTATAGGAAACGGAACTAAAAAACATATTGTGGCAATATCCACTGTTATGTTTTTGAGATATTGTATTCTTGTTAGTGGTCTGTCAAACCTTTTTATATGCTTGGTTGTAATCTGATCTCCCTTGCAAGAACTAACCCGAGTTATCTTCAAAATTTAGTCATCTAAGCAATGTCGAGCAAGTATCTGCAAGGTGAATATAATTGATTTTCAGGAACTCGGTATACGAGGAAGAATAACTTCATCCTTTATTGGAAAGATGCGTTAAAAGCACTCTTGCACAATAATAATCAGCATTTGCCAAATATAATAACCGCAGTGAAGGTTGTAGATACAACTGAATACTAGCTCTACTTCTGGCCATTGAGTTTTGCTTTTGACAAGTGATCTTCAAGTAGATACTAGTGGTACGTAGCTGGAGTTAGACTAATTCTCTTTCCATAGTCCAAGATAGACTAGATAGTGTAATTTACAAAGTTAAGCAATCATGTAAGCTGTATTCAGAAACCCCATCTTATGAAACCACTTCCGTGACAGTTCAATCTGCAGAATCAAGCATACAAGTTTAACGATACATTAAACAGCAGTCTTTGTTTTTGTTAGAGACTCGACATTGTCTTACGTTTTCAATATTCTCCATTATCACCACAGAGAATGTACTACATTCCTTATTAATATTACACTCTCCACTGAAGTTCAGCCTAAATCTATCTTCTAGAGGAAATGCAATTTATAAGAAAGCTAGAGACACCGTGGAAGAACTTAGGCACACACTGTCAGACGAGCACAAAAACAGGGGGCTTTGAAAGCTCGTTATGCTTTGCTGTCGACCGCCATTGGCATCGGCTCTTGTCTCCCTGGCATTTTCTGCATGAGAAGTAGATACCGCAAATCAAACATTCACCATATACAGCAATAGAAAGCTATAGATTATAAAGTATAGATAAAAGGCCATGTTGCCAGACTTACATTCGCTTTTACTTGCTCTAGCTTGTTCATCTTTGCAAACATGTTGCCATAGAACTGTGCATCTCTCTTGTTGTATTCCCTGACTTTCTCTTTCAGGACCCTGTACTCCATCTTCACTTCTCTGCAATAGCGAAAAATAATAGATTCAGGACCATCAGACCACTCATACGCAGATTAGTCACCAAACAGACTAGCTGAGGTTTGAGCCATCAGTATTATCAAACATATTAGGGTATGTGCCTCCTAGTTTCTGTACCAACTTTCATTGCTAAGTGAGTGTTGTCATTCACTCGATCCCCCAGCTACAGCTACATTATTGTTAAATCCAATGTCTGTCTTGCCTTTTAGTTGTGTAGTGTACATCAAGAAAAGAATACCAGAACTACCAAATCCAACAAACATACGGAAAGATGGATTGCAGTTCATGCTGACTTCACTCCTAAACACGTCGAGAAATCCAGAATTTTGGATGCACACCTGTTCTCTGGGTCAATTTCAAGAGCTTTCTTAATATCATTCTCTGCAAGTTCCAGGTCAACCAGGTGTATATACGCCTGTGCCCTTCTGTATAGGGCTTTCACATTGTTGCTGTCAAGTTCCAGCACCTTGGTGCATAGCTTTTCAGCCTGCTTGTAGTCTTTTAATTTCAGCTTACAGGCAGCATTGTTCAGGTTACATGTGACTTTTAGTGCTTTACACTGTTTCTTCTCTTCATCACTGAAGGCCGAATCATACTCTATGAACTTCACAGCCTGCCAATGGGATTGAGAACGTTAAACATTAACGCGATAGAGGATAGCAAGCACAGAAGCTCAATTAACATCCACAAGCTGAGGAGCAAACCTTCTCATATTTTTTTGAAGCTCTTTCATATTTTCCTGCTTTGAACAATACATTCCCTTCTTCTTTCTTCTTAGTTGCCGCTTCAATCTTCTCAGGTGTATTCATGTCCCATGACTCTTTCTCCTAGACACAACATACTTGTCAGTATCTAACTTATTATTGCAATTGACATTAAACAATGCAACAGGAACAGGGAAAGAGAAAGATATAGAAATAAGGGCAAGAGAAAGACATAGAAATATGACACCAGTCACTCACCTTGTCAAATGAAACCACCTCAATTTCATAGTAAACTGGTGCATTGGCAGGTACAGTAACCAGCTCTTGCTGCGACCCGGACATACCAACCGCATACTCTGGATGAATGGTAACAAGTGCAATCTCACCCTTCTTCATAGTCTTGACAGCTCTGTCCAAACCATCAATAACTTGTTCTGCCAGATAAATGCAGTATAAGACCATTAGCACAGACAGAGATGTGGATCATCTCATTGTTACTGCCAAAACATTGTCAGAAATACTCTGAAGTTACCTTCATCAACTTTGAATTCAAATGGAGCCTCCTCATCATGGCCTTTCTTCACGAAAACAGTACCATCTTGCAGCTTACCAATTAGTTTCACTGGTGCAATCAGTGTAAAATCATTGTAAGACTTAAACACATGAACTGCTAATAGTAGTATATCAGAATTAGCAGCTATTACAGCAACTACTTGCCTTGTACAACAGCTCCGTCGTTGGGGCGGTCATAACCCTCTCCGTCTTTCAGAATCTTTTTAAGAACCTTCCTATCAGAAGTTACCTCTGTAACTGTCTTCCATGATACAAGCTCCAGAGTTATCTGAAGAGTGGCATTCGGAGGCACAGCACCTTCATCGCCACATGCTGGTCTGCCAATGTCTCCAAATGCATCTGTCACATAACAAATTGAGCAGTGAGAAATATTTTTTTTCTCAGAATAGGTTTAATGCAGTCATTTTGGTCTTCGAATGAACTTACACTGTGGCTTCACTGTCAAAACAACCTTTTCTCCCTTCTTCATTGTACTCACGGCTTTGGATATTGCAGGACAAAAATACCCTGCACAAAAGTAGTTTTAGTTAACGCAACAAAATTAATTATACAACAACATTACAACATTATATTACGCCAGTGTCTCCATGAAGGCTCCTGCACGTATGGGGTATGAGGGGGCCTTGAAACTGAAAAAATCATGTGCCTTGAAACTAACCATCTTTGACAGTGAGCTCCACTCCATCAGACTTAGAAACCACAGTTCCATCCTCAAGTCGGGCCTCATATTTGACTGCAAGTACAGAGAAGTAACAAAACAGGATCATATCACAGTGTCAGGTAGAAAAGGGACTACTTAGTTGCATAATTGTAGGCAGGAATAGACAAGCTTACCAAATGCCTCATCAGGGTCCTTAGGGTTCTGCCACCCTTCACCTTCGACGAGTATCTTCTTGAAGATTCCACCATCTTTGCATATATCCTTCACACTAGTCCAAGAGAGCAACTCCACTTCGAATTGAAGAGTCGCATTTGGAGGAATTGTAGGAGGGGAACCAGGCTCTCCATAGGCCATCTCAGGGGGTATGGTCAAGAGAGCCTTCTCCCCTTTCTTCATGGTCCTAAGACCTTCATCCCACCCCTTTATCACATGCCCTGTCACAAAGAAACGGTCCACTCAGAAAAGTCTCCAGTCTCCACCATGATATTACACTCTTGTATTGATAAAAAGTAATTATCCTCCTCCCAACAAAACTGAGACTATATCGTATATCCTCCATTTTGTTATGATGATAATATAACCTCGAACCACCGGATCCATAAATCCATTTCATCCACATAATTATTTCCTAAGATTTACCACAACAAAACTCTACAAGCATTACGTATTAGGGCTCATTTGGTCGAGAGAGTGTAATGTTAACAATATTAGTAACAGACTCCCATAACATCAACTTATGTAATGCTCAATGTTCAAATTAAACCCATGTAATCATCATTACACAAGTAAAAGTAATCTAACACATCCCTCTTCATGTTAGTCTCCCCTCTACCCTTCATTTTCAATCTTATCTAAACTAAAAAGACTATCACATAACAAAGTTGATTACACGCTATCAAAAACATCCTTAAGCTTTTTAAGAAGTACTAACAACATGACAACAACTGCAACAAATACAAAATAAACAACAACAAAAACCAGTGAGTTAAGTACCTTGGCCGAGCTTAAAATTTAAGGGTGTCCCCCTTTCACGGCTCGAATCGAACTGAGTCCCATCTAGCAATGTCCCAACATAGTGAACTGCCCAAGATCACAAAAGTGTAAGCTACCAACTCTGATACAATCTTCAGTAAAACTCCCTATAGCATCATATAAATGATCCGAAAAAAAAAAAGAAAGGAAATGATCAAATGAGTGAATACCTTCGACTTCATCCCCTTTAGAAGGCCTTTCCCAACCTTGACCTTCACGAAGAAGCTTCTTCCTAACACCCGTCTTACCAATCTCCTTCTCATCCCCTACATTCAACACTGGCACATCACTTGCACCATCATCATCAATATCATCACCAGCATAGTTGTCATCCATGTCCATCTCATCCTCCACGGCCGGTCCGGAGGCTGTCGAAAGCTCGTAATCCTCCTCCATTCACCACTCAACAAATACAACAATCAAAACCCAAGAGACAGAATTTGAGTACTAGTTTGTGTATGAGAATTTGCTGGAATAGTGGAGATATATGGGTTGTTATATATGTGTGACAAAATGCATGCAAGAGGGTTTTTATAGGAGTATAAAGAAGAGTCTAGAGAGTAGAGATTCGAGAGAGTTCGAAATATGGGAAAAATGTAAGGAAGATGAAGATGGTTCCAGAATATGTGGGAGTGTACTACTTTTTTTTATGTTGATGCATTTTGCGCGGGGTAATGTCTAAATATGTAACGGTAATTTGTCAACGTAATTACCAGAAAAAACTGCCAAGATTTGTTGTCTAACGGGGTGACTGTCTGACCGAGTCCAATGGGCTCTTATGCGTACAGTTCGGTTCGGTATGATATTGAAATTGTGAATAAGAATTGGGGAAATTTATCTATTTATATAATAAAAGTAGATTATCACCCACAAAGGAGATACACATTTAGGGCATGTTCTCCTCAATTTATTTCTACTTATTTTCAGGAAAAATAAGATAAGTTCAGAAGAAATAAGAAAAGTTCAGATAAAATAAGTAAAGTTCAGAAAAATAAGCAAAAATAAGCAAAGTTCAGGAAAATAAGTAAAAATAAGTAAAAAAAGTACAAATAAGTAAATTTGAGCTATCAAAACAACATGAATCAGGAAAAATAAGTAAAAATAAGTAAAGTTCTAGAAAAATAAGTAAAAATAAGTAAAGTTCAGAAAAATAAGTAAAAATAAGAAAAGTTCATAAACAATCAGGAAAAATAAGAAAAATCAGATAAGAAAGATAAGATAAGATAAGTGAAAATAAGTTGAAGAGAACAGGCCCTTTGTAGAGTTTTAACTAGCTATGTTAGTGTCTTCTTATACTCTTCAAATAAGCAGTCAGTCAATGGAGATACCGTCTATTTTTGTCTCCTTTTATGATAAAAGGAGACAGGTCCCGTAATCCAACAAAGGTGATATATCTCTGGTTTGGCTTGGTCTTGTAAGGAACTTTTACTAATTTAGCTTACATAAAATTTATCCATTTCTATAATAAAAGTAGACTATCACCCACAAAAATATGTATAAAACAAGAGTATACTTGATAAGTCAAGTGTCTGAAGAAAATATAGGAGTAAGAATAACAACTCCCTAATTACATACACACGTCCATATTTCACAAACTATTGAGAAAAAAGGTCAATTTTGTAACATAAAAGTAGACAAGTTATTTACAAGTTCAATCATCCAAAGCTCCCTTCAAGCCCAATCCAATCCAAAAATATATTACTTTTATTGAACCAACATGCAATAAAAATAGACGGTCTCTCCATAAATTTAATTCGTAAGGAGCTCGTATATATACTTCTATCATAAACCGTCTTTACAAAGTATCTATGAGTTATACATTACCCGCAACACAAGAATCAACTGTATGGTTAATATTAAGAACTTCATCTTTTTATTTGACAAACCAAATTTTATTAAAAATACTACTAATAATAAACTATTATTTAACTATCTGCGCATCGTGCGGGCCAAATGCTAGTTTAATTTAATTCGTAAGGAGCAAGTATCTATCTATACCAATCTAATTAAAAGGCATTGTTGCAACGGCAACGTGCCAAGTAAGCATGCGAAATGGCATTATATAATAGGTCATAGGTCATAAATACAATCAATGCCAACTTGGCATGCATTCAAATCTTATAAAGTAATTTATTTTTGTTGATAGCCATATAAATGCAACTAGATCATAAAATAATTAATATTATCAAAGAAAGAAAAACTAATAACAAGATAAGTTATGAAATTCCCGGACATCGTCCCCGGCATCGCCGGGGTCAAAAACTAGTACACCAGTTTTTGTATATTTCATACTTTTCTTTTGGCGCCACATTTTCAAATCAAATACCTCCATCACCGTCATCTCCTCTAACCACACTTCCAAAAATGTACTCAACCACTTACACTCACACTCACCCCGAACCCGACCGCCACAATTACGCGCTATCCCCACCCCCATCCCACCCCCCCACGTGCTTACAAAACCACCGCCCCTCTCTATCCCTCGAAACCGACCAAGGCGGCTCAATCTGCCTCCTCTGCTTCTCCAACCTCGTATCGAACCCCACCTCCCCGACCTTCCACGTCTCCTACGCGCTCTCGCAGCTCTCCCACGCGATTTTACAGCCTCGTTTTATTTCCTCGCTTCTTTCGTTTCATGCTCACATGATTATTTCCCCTCTTGTTCGCGCTCTTTCTTGTTTTTGTGATGATCAGGTTGCCAAGCAGGTTGTTGATGTTGTTACTCAGCTTTGCCGAGCTGGTGGCGGCTCTGTTTGCGGGGATTTTGTCGCGAGGATAGCGGATGAGGTGTCGAGTTGTTCGCTTGTTTGGAGTCGCCGCCAATTCTACTCGGTGAATTATCTCATTTCTCTAATTATCATTTTTGATTAATCCAATTTTTGTGATTTATCGGTTATTTTATGCAATTATTGCTCTAAATTTATGCTGATTGTGTGTGATAGTTCAGTTTTATTGAGGCCTGAGCTAGTGTGTTTGTATTTACTTTCGTTTCGCCTAAATGTCGGTTAATTAATTGTTGAAATACGGTATTATGTTTGATTTTTGTGATATTTCTCTCTTTACTAGTTTATATTGTTCGATTGAAATAACTAAATTTATGTTTGAGCTGATTATTTTTAATTTCCTTTCATTTCTGCGCGATTCTAATTAACTAATTGATAAGTCCTCTATTTAGGAGGTGTCTGCTATGCGAGGCGTGATATTCATTGAATTATCATCAACTGAACTTGTTTCTCGATAATTATGATTCATTTGGTTACACTTGATGTATGATTATTGATTTGTTGGTGAAATGATTAGTGAAGTTGTGTGAAATTTCGTTTTTTTATTTTATTTTTAATTTCAATGTATTGATTGTTGGTAAGAATCTTGTTGCTGTTATGTACAACTGTTTGATGTTTCGATTCCGGAATTCAGAATCCTATGTCTCATGAATTGACTTTTGTTTTGATTAATTAAGCTCTGAGATGAGAAAATTTAGGGGTTGACTTTTAGTGTTAGCGGCTTAGCGAATTTATGACTAGCTGTATAGTTGATTTGAGCTGAGAAACTGGTGGTTAGGTACCGATATTGATACGTATCTGAGCAAAGACTAGGTGGAAGCTTGAATGATGACAAAGAGCATCTAATTTAATGTATAAATCTGCATCGAATTTTAGACGAACTCATGACTGTTTTTCAACTTGTTTTAATCACTTATTTACTGGAGAAATGAGAAGCTAAACACTAGAATCACTAGAATGAGCACTATTATGAGTTTCCTAGTGCTAGTTAGACTTGAATGATTGCGGAAATCAGTAAATCCCGAGTCAGGAACGTTCCTCTCGACAAATAGGCTCTGGTAATCAAGATTAAGGAAACTGCTACAAAAGCCTTTGCTAATCCAATTTCTTACACTATGTTTTCTGCATATAAGTCACTCTAGTTGATGTATCAACATTTGTTTAAGTTAAGGATTTCTTCAAAAAGTCGATTGTTTGAGAAGAGTTGCCATGTGTTTGATTCATTTTTAGAATAGCGAATTGTATTCTGAAATGGCTCATTCCAAAATGCACATTATTTATCTATATCTAAGAACATAAACTTTTAGCCTTATGGACCTGATTTCTTGTAAAATTTGAGCATGTAAATGAAATAACAATCAGTAAGAGCATCTGCCTTCCATGCTACCCATATTTTCGACTACCTTTCTACATGACTGGTGATCTCACAAAAGTTTAGTATTGCAACAGATCCTGTTCTTGAGGCTAAGACGGAAATATTTGTCTCCTGCTGTGCTAGGTGTTTTTTTAGTAACTAGAATGAGTAGAATAACCCTTGAGAGTTGGACTAATTGCATTTTTTTTGTTGATGTATAAATTGTAGCTGCATTGCTTTGGGGTTCTTTTGACTCAGCAAACGGAAACTTACGCTTGTGTCAAAGATAAAGCTGCACTAGCTCATAACTTAGTAATGGGTCTTCAGTTGCCAAGGTATCAACTAAAGTAAACTCGGATAAATCGATTTGTTACTGCTGATGGCATCTTTTGCTGTATGTTTCTTCTAATTCATTTGCCTTACTTGAATGCAGTGAAGAAATCCAAGGGGAGATCATGTTTGTCTTGTACAGGATATGTCTCCTGCAGAATTCAAGTAAAGACGAAGGTTCTGATGTACTGCTTGAGCATTGTCCCACGATATTACATTTAACGTTGGATGCACTTATGAAGACTCAAAGAGATGATGTTCGCTTGAACTGTTTAGGTTAATCCTTATTCTCTAAGACATGCTTTCTCTTGTGTCTCTGAATTGTTTAGTAAGAGTTGTTTGGATGTTGTTTATGACTAGAGGAACATAAAGCTTAAAATCTATATTGAAACTAATCAAATGCTGATACAATATCCTAACTTCCGGTAGACTGATCTCTTATAGTGCTCTATCCTCTATACTCCTGCATAGTACTTTCTTAACCTTCCAAATGCATCGGTACACTGGAGTGTGATGTTGACGGAGATTATATCTTCCCCAAATAATACATTAAGTTACTGGAAATTGCATAGGATTGTAGATTGCTGTATTACACGATGATCACGATACTTTCTATTAAGTAGCAACTTGGATCTACTTAAGTCTACAAGATATGCATCTTCTATGCTTATAGGCTGTAGCAAACAGATAACCAAGAAGCAAAGTGTATATATTACAATTTCGATTAACTGATCAAAATTTTCTGTGTAGCCCTTCTAAAGGCGTTGGCTCAAAGAGGCTTCCTCTCCGAGGCCTTCTCAGATGACTTCAACATGATGGATACCTGTGAGGCTGACAACTACACACAAACCTCTGATGCTGAAGCGAAGAGCACTTCTCTAACTAAATTGTTTGCTGAGTCTATTAAGTCACCCCTGCTCTCTCCAGATAACCAAGTTCAAATTACTGCTCTGGATCTCATCTTTCATTGGTTGTCACGGGGAAATTGTTCATGCAAGCAGATTCAAGTTTTGGTGGACGAAAATGTTGCCGACTATGTATTTGAAATACTAAGGCTATCAGGTAATTCCTTTGTTTTCTTGATACTATCAGAGTTTCAGCTTCAGTTTCCAATTTCAATCCCTTCAAGTTTTGCGTGAATGGAATTTGTCGGCAGTTTATCGTTTACTGGATGTTCCATCCATATCTCTGCACCTTCTAGTTCATGTTCGAGTTAACTAGTCATCATATACTATTGTGACTGGCGACTAAAGAATGTTGTTCACAAATATTCTAACTAGCATAGCAAGATGTGATTATCAAGCTAAATAACTGTTTTTCTAAGTTACATTTTCCTGCTTTCTACAGAACAAAAGGACCAAGTTGTCAGCTCTTGTGTCCAAGTTCTTGATCTTTTATCAATAGCTGAACAAGCCTTCAAGCAAAGGCTTGCCATTGGCTTCACAACTTTAATATCTGTTCTGCCTCAAGTAGCTGAAGTGCGTTCTCATCCTCTTCAACCTCAGATGTTAAAGCTCATATTAGATGGCGTCTCCAGTTTCCCTGGAATAGTATCCACAATAATTGTTGAAGGAATAAGTAGTCCCTTGGGACACATGCTAAAAAAATATGCGATGGGGGAAATGAGTATGCTCTCAGAAACATTCGTTTCAGTCTGTTCCATCTTTGTTGCTCTCATGAAATCTCCTTCTGCTAGCAGAGTTGTAACGCTTTTACCTACAGTGGAAGAAGCATCAAAACACGCACTTTTGACCTCTTTGAGCATATATAACCAAGACCCCAGCCTACTTTTACATTCTTTGTCTCTTTTAAAAGAAGCATATTCATTCAGTCATGAAGTCTACTCCGTAAATAACAGTTCTGAGATGCAAATGACTGAACTGAGCCGATCAGTACTCGAAGTATGCCAAAAGCAAATATTACCTTGGTTTGTAACAGCCATCAATGAAATGGAAGAGGAAAGTATCCTGGGAATATTTGAGACCCTTCAGTTTCTACTATTACAGGCTGAAGATGATCGAGTTTTGGAACTCACACAAGCTCTACTTTCCTACTCTTGGTTCACCTTATCCTTTGGATGCTTGGGTTTGTACCCAACAGAGAAAATGAAACTGAGAGTGTATCTTATGTTTAGTGCAATTATGGATAATGTTCTCGGAGAAAATTCTGGTGAATCTATCAGAGCTGTTGCTTCTGCTCTTCCAGCGGATCCTGTAGATCTGCTGTTTCTTCTTGGCCAGAAGAGCAGCAATAACTTAGAGCTGTCATCTTGCCAGACAGCAGTGTTGCAAATACTATATATCAGCTCTTTATACGACGAAATGCAAGTATCTGGATTTCAGCTTCTATGCTACTCCTCTATTGTTTCGTTCCTATTAACTTTCTGATGTTTTTTCATCGCAGGCTTGCTGACATTAAGTTGATTTTAGCTTCTCTGGAGCAATATATGCTCTCCAATAGCAGCCACTTGCTTTTTGGTGCTGCTGACACTATTGGTACAGTCCAGTTGGTGAATCTGTATGGTCTGTGTAGAAGCACCGCCAAACTGAACTACCAAATGTCTTACAGTCCAGGAGCAGAACAGATTTTTTTCCAGCTATTGATGGAGCGAGACTGGGATTTATCGACTTTTAACATTCACTCAACTTCCCTTAAATGGCTATTTCAGCAGGAGAGAATTAGCAAGTCATTGTCTTGCCAGCTCCTAAAGCTCTGTCGGAAGAGTTGCTCAACTTTGACCGAGGTGCACTGTCAGATCCTAAATTTCCAAGATATTGCACTTCTGACTGCAGTAGGAGACAATCTCTTGCCAAACTTGTTAGTTCTTCTGCTGGCGCAAGTTGTAGGGAAAGAAATGGTTATGGATGATGTGATCTCCTTACTGCATTTCTTATCATCAATAATCAACATGTATCCACATGCTTCAGATCAGCTGTGTATGCATGGGATTGGCAACGCTGTCCACAGTCTCTGCTCGGCTTTCTTGTGCTCTTCCTCACTAGACAATTACATGGTTGTTTTGCGTTTTATCTTTGTCATTCTAAGTTCTGTGCATGCTCAAACGCTCAATGATGATGAAGTTTGGTGTGCTGTCATTATGAAGGTACTCATCTCAGATTCGCTCCCAAGACTATACATCCATGAACCTAGTTTCAAGAATGCAAATTTCTGACATTAAATTCTTCTTCATTCTCCCCCCCCCCCCTTCTATTTTTGGGCAGTTGCTGGATTCCTTCTCGTCTACTATGACAGCCAATGGATGGTCAGAACAGCATCTCTTAATGATTGGCATTCTGTCATTGTGTTTGCATCATTCTACTCAGGGTGTCCTCACAAAAACATCGAAATTCATACTGATGAATACTTCTTTAGCTTCCCTAATCCGAGCCACTATTGATGAGATCTCTGTACATGGGTCTGCCTCTATTGAACAAGATGAGGGAACAGACACTGAGCAGGCTTTGGTTTTTCTGCTTCTATTCTTTCACGCATACCTAAGAAGGCAAGTATTATTCTAATGAGTAAGATCTAAATCCTGAATTCATTGAATGACTTAGTTTTATGTGTTTCAGTTTGCGAGCTCTTCTACCAGGAAGCATATACTGGCGAGAATTCCTCAATCCACGAGACGAGGCATGTTCATATCCATCAATTGGAATTCATTCCCAGGACGTATGCAGGTTTCTGCACTATGGATCACCTCCGGTCAAATTGGTAGCCTCACATTGCCTAGTCGAGTTGCTGACCAATATCACAGATCAGCATAATAGCAAACAGAATGATATGAAATGCATCATTGGGTATTTAAGGTCCATCATCTCAGTATTAGAAGGCCTGGTTTTCCATTGCAATCTGCAAATTGCCACAAACTGTGGCCTCTGCTTATCAGTAATACTCAGCTGGGATATTCCTGGTCATCATTCAAGTTTAGCGAGAAACAATGACTGGTGCCGGATGATCGTGGAGGAGCTGGCAACGTCTGTGGCTGTTCCGTGTTCTGTGTCAGCATCACCCATAAATCATCACCGACCTGCGGTGCACATTGCTACAGCGCTTCTAAAATCAAAGACTGCTCCTCTATGGATGAGATCTGTGTTCAACGATGCCTGTTTATCCAGCATGATTGAAAAACTGTCTCCTAATAACATAACTTCTGAGGTGGTGGTTTTACTTCAAGAGTTACTGCAGTCAGGATATCTAAAGCCTGATCAAATTGCTAAATTAAGTCATCTGCTCCAGGTAATTCTTATGCAATGTTATGTTATACATCTGTCTAAATGTTCATGTTCACTTCCGCTCATTACATAAATCACATTAGTTTACTAATTATTTACACAATTACGTGCATAATGGAGCTGATGTAATTGAGCATATCCATTTAAAAAAATAAAAAAAGAAGGAAATGGGAAATTGGTAACAACAATTATTACATATTAATAACACTACTGAAGAATAAATAACATAATTAAAACTTGTCTATCATATAACGGTAAAACTTACTCCCTCCGTCCTCTAAAGATTGACAAATTTTCCATTATAGTCCGTCCACAAAAATCGTCAAGATTGAGGAGCTAAAAATACATCATTAATTAACTTGCCATATTAACATCTTCTTTTTTGTTAACTCATCAATTTCTCCCACCAAACTTGCCTTCATTATCAAGATATTGAGATATTTTGGTGTTAGTGATCATGTTTTT
>CAAKMY010040018.1:0-21393 GCA_901111285.1 Corrigiola litoralis
AAACCTTGGAGGTAATGGACCTCGGATAGCATACTGAGAAATGGGCTAAGCTGATTGCAAAGTGGGCCTAAAACATCAGGTTTTGCGCCATCAGTGATGGAGCAATGGACTGGACCAGGTGAAGTCTTGACTGTGCACCAGCATGGCTAAGGCACTGGCCCAGACTGGACCAGGCTTGGGTTTTGCGCCACCAGTGATGGCGCAAAAGCCTAGCCTGGGTCAGGCCTGGGTTTTGCGTCATCAGTGATGGAGCAAAGGCCCAGGCTTGGTCCAGTTTTGGCCAAGTTTTGTCTTTTTGAGGCTTTTTGACTATTTTCGGGCTTTTATGTGATATGTGATAAAACCTGATTTTGCTGATTTTGGGCCTGTGATGCAGGCTCAGTCAGTCATAGGCTGAAAATAAGGCTTACGCATATTTTCGGACCAATTTAGTCATAGAATGGTAATAATGATATTTTTGTGGAATGAATGTGTTTATGGTTCGGGATGGTGAAACCAGTCGCAGTTAAGAAAGATCGTTCGTCCAAGCACATTACCTAGTTTAGTTATCATCACTGGGCAACTGACAATGTGACACATTGGGGTGTCTACAACTGTATAACAGCCAGCAACATCCAGTAAATCCTCATGATGAGCCTCAGCTACCTTGTTGATTTTGTCCTCCGGCTTTGTGTTGGCCTCAGTTAGTTCAGCTACCAGCTTTGCGTTGGATTTGGCAAGCTCATCCTTTTCCATTGCCTTCTTGGTAGCATCCTTAGCAACTATATGTAGGTCCTTGTTCATCTTTTCCAGATTGCTGATTTTGATAAACATTTTAGCTTTGTGGGATCCAAACCTCTCATACTGCCCCACCAACTACTTGTTCTCCTCTGTCAATTTCGAACACTCTGCTGAGACTTGCTCATAAGCCTGATGCAGATTCTGGACAACCAGCTTTTGAGATAGAGCAGCCTGCATAGCCTGACAAAAAGCGAATTTAAAGTCAATACCAGAATCTAAGATAAACATCCATGAATATACCAAAAATGAACAACGAATAAAAGACTAACCATCAGTGAGTACTCTGCTGCATCTAGCCCCTGCACCAGGTGGTTTCTCCGTGTAATACTTGACCACGGGAGCAGCCACCAAGTCTGCAGCAAACACTGTCATGTTCTTCGATCCTAAGGCCTTGTGCGTCAGAATTAAAAATTCCTCTGGAATGTTCAGTTCGATTTCCTCTTTTTCCCGGATAAGCTGGCCTTGGTCAGAGTTCCAGATCCAGTCCTAGCCAATCCTTCATCAGCCTTAGCTTGTCCAATTGATCCTGTACCCCCCGCAGGAATAGCTGTAGCAAAAGTTGTAACCGCTGCTGTCTTCTTTGGCAACTCATGGACCTCATCTTCCACGTTTATCGGTACATTATTGTTGCGAGTCCTCCTTGCAGCAGAACTCTTGCTGGTTTTGGGATCAATAGGGGTAGTCTGGGTAGAATCCACCTTCTCGACCTTTGCAGAAACTCTGTCCATTAATGAAGAAGACAAATTTCTCTTGGGAGCTGCATAGACGACAGTGACACAACGAAGTTTTAACAACAGATCAACATACTAAGAAAATGGAAATATTAACAGAAGTGACAAATGAACAATTGAACTTACCTGTAGATTTTTCTTGTTACTTGTAGAGCCTGAACTGTCAGAAAACTCCAAGATTGTTGTAGATCTGTTCTTTTTTGTTTCAGTCACTCCAGCTGCTGTAGGCCAAGACCTTTGTTCAGGGGGCAGATAGTTGATGCTCCGAACTATCTCAAGAGTGTCACTCTTGCCACCCAACGTCTTGAAATGAGAGATCAGTCAAAACATTCAATTCTTTTCTCACAAAAATTACAGAAAACACCATCAGTAACCAAAGTTATACCTTCTAGATTCCATTCCTCGAAAATATAATCAGCATCCTCTCCTAAAGAACTCCTATTCACAAAGAAAAACTCCTCAGCCCAACCTTGGTCCTGTGGTCTTTCCATATCAAAGAACAAATGTTCTTTTCCACTAAAGAGTCTAAATAGGAACCTTTTTTGAACCACCGCCTCTAAGTTCATAAATTTTGCTGATATGTTCAAAGCTTACTCCAATCTTCATGTCCCTTTTAATCGCCTCCACCAACAGGAAAAACCTCCACATAGATGGACTAAGATGCCCTATGGAAATCTCATACTTTTTCAAGAATTCTTGAATCATTTTTGGAAGAGGAAACCTATAATCTATCGTGTAGGGATAAAGAAACATGCAAATTCAACCCAGCTTTCTAGAGTCACACCTAACATAAGGGCCTGGGATCAGAATTTCAACTTCTTTGGGAAAACATGTTTTTATGAACTCGACATAACTGCGAGTAATACAACTACGGTGAGAATCTTTTGGTCTTAAAACATTGTTGGGTATAAAATCATCCTTAATAATCTCATCAACCTTCCCACTTCCTTTCTTAGCAATAGACTTAAATTTATCCATAACAAAAATAGAGAAAAATCAAGAGAAGTTCTTTTTACCCGGATGAAAACAACGGTTTTGATCTTTAACAATGGCTGAAACTTGAGAGAAAAACACTTGAAGACAACGACATAAGTAAAAAGTGGAAGAGATTAGTTTTATAGAAATTAAATCGACGGTTGGGGGAAGTTGTTCCAAATAATGATGATGACGGTTGGAGACCCAAGATGATGTGACAACTGCCTAGCAGTTTACCGAGAGAAGTTTTAATTTCAAATTACCAAGAGTTTCTAGGTGTTTGCAAATTAAAACTTGAGGGCAATTGTTTGGGTGTATTTTACGATTGTATTTGTACATGTGATTTACAAGCAGATATTCGTATAGTCAACGATTCGTATATATTAATGGACAATACGTTATTTGGGCTGTTGTGTGTATTATGACAGGTTACAACAGTGGGCCGAGCCATTTTCTGATCTAGAGAAGTGATGATCTAAAGAAGCCTTGTAACAGCGTAAAAGCTGTTCCAGCCAAGCTGTTCCAGCCAAGGTCTGTTCCAGAAAGGCTGTTGCAGCGCTTCTCCGTTCAGTGAAGTCTTGTGCCCAATCAACAGCTTAGGAAACGTGATCGCGCCTTCTTCTCAACTGACTTCTATTAGATATGAATGGATAAATTTGGTAGCCGTTGTGGTAACAACCACGTCCCGATTTATGAGGACTGTAACGTTGTAAATGGCTATAATGGTTTGTTAGATTCCAAGGGTTTGAGGCGTATAAATAGAGAATTAAGGGGCTAAGGTAGACACGTTCAAATACACACTTTACACACACAAAAACTCCATTGTTGCACTAGCACACAAACACATCCGAGATCCTCATATTGAAGCAAATATCATCTGAGCCTACAAACACTTGATAATAGTAAGAAATTCAGGTAGGCAGGGCCTCATCCCTCCCGTGGTTTTTTCCCTATTTGGGTTTTTCACGTCAAATGTCCTGGTGTTCATAGCTTTTGTGTCATTGTTAATATCTACTATCTGTTCTAATACTCTTACATTTTGTATGCGTAACTAGTTGGTCCCATTTCCTACGTAAAATATTACTTGTGATTGTTTTTTGACCAAAACAGTTTTGATGGGGTATTTGGGTTGGATTGGACCGTCATAACCATGTTTTTGTAAAAAAAAAAACTTTGGAGTCATTAATCCAACAAAAACGATAGAACCAAATAATAAACACAAACTATCAAAATGAGTATAATTTGAACTTAATCGAATCAAACCCATAATCGCGAAGAACCGCAGAACAAACGAATATACACAAAGTAGATTTTACACACTCGGCGTACCACCTAGATCTTGCACATCATTGACATTGCTCATACCCTTTTTCCCATTTTACCAATTTATAGTAACAAATAATGCGGTGTGACTAAGCTTTCTGCAAAAAGAAGGGTCCACAAGCACAGCCCCACAAGCTTTCCAATTGTGTGCTTTCGTCTTGTTGCATGCAAACTAAACTGCCCATGTTGATGTCCTGATTCCCTATCTCTCTTTACAGTCTTCCTCACACTTTCTACTTTCTAGTACTAATAAAAGAAAAGAATACTTGTATTTCTTTACTTCTCTTATCTGGAGTTTTCCCTGAAATCTATGCTGATCCTACTTTAATCTCACAACTCAACTCAACTCCATAGTTCTAAGTAAAGTCAAGTAAAAAGTACAGTTTTACTTTTTGTTTATTTACATCACTATAGAATCTCAGATTTAGCATCCCAATATTTGTACTTTAACTATATCTATCTATCTAACTAACTATACTTGATCAGAAAAAAGACATCTTTGTTGAACTCTTCTTGTTGTTGCTCTGTTTGGCTTTCCTGTCGGTTGATGATCTCAGGTAAAATGTTATTCTTTCTGAAAGTTTGCTTTGGATTCTTTGTTGTTTGATAAAAAACCCATTTGGGTTGTTTAATAAATGATTGTTTGGTTTTTGCTGTCATTTGATTGAAACTGAACTGAATTTTTATATGGGTTTTGGGTTTTCGTTGAGATTGAAGCTTTCAAGTGTGTTAAATTTGGTTTGATGCTTAATTTTTATTTTGGTAGATTTTAATTCTTTGTTGTTTGTTTTTTTTTTTATAAATGGTTGTCTTTGTTCGCTTGTTTGAGTTTACTGTCATTATATTGGGATTGAACTGAATTTTGATGAGGGTATTGGATTTATATTGAGATAGAAGCTCTCAACTGTGTTAAATTTTGTGTGATGCTTTTTTTTTTTATTCATGTAAATATCAATTATTTGTTGTTGGATTTTTTGATAAATGGTTGTTCTTGTTTGCTTGCTTGAGTTTTAGCGTGAATTTATTAGAAATTTGGAATTGAACTGAAATTTGTGGTGGCGATTGGCTTTTCGTCGAGATAGATGCTATCAAGTTGTTAAATTTTAAGATTAAAGTCCTAGTCCTTTCAAATTGTGTGCGGAGTATGTAAAAAGCCATTTGCTTTGTTTGTAAAATAGCTGTTCTTATTAGTTGGTTGATTTGGTGGTGTCAGTCGACTGGAATTGAGTTGAATTTTGATCTAGGTATTGAATTTTGTTAGATGAGAATTCTCTTAAGAAGTTTTGCTTCTAAATTCTAATTTGTTTAAAGACATTAGTTTGATGCAATCTTTCTGATAATAGACTAGATGAAGTTTGAGATGTTTTATGTTATATGAGATAGGATGTTTCTGGTTCTTCTGTGTTTGAGCAGATTGGATGTGATCTTAATATTTACACCTTGGTTTATATTGTTATGAATATTCAAGAAGCGGCCTTGTTTTGGGGATGGCCTATCTTGAGATTTTTGTTTGAAATTATGGGAAATTCCGAAGTCTGCTATCTAACCTCCCTTTTTTTTAATAGGTTATGTTTATCACCATATATTTGCAGTCGTTATCTGTTATATATTAGTTGAAACTTTTTTTATTATTTGAAACATTAGTTGAAACTATTTTTGATTAGTAAATAACTACTATAGCACTTGCCGTTAAGACTTAATATTATGTGGTTCTGTTTCATCTCTTTATTCTTGAGCCTGAAAGCTGTTTTCAGTCTCTATCCTTTGGACTTATTTGAAAATCATTTCGATATCAAAGTTAGCCTGTTTGTTGTCGTTGTTGAATTTTGCTTCTAAAGCACATTAATTAGCTTGATTTCAGTTCAATTGCTCCTTTCCTGTATTATATCTGCGTAGTTCTGCTGAGCTTACACACCGACCCTCACCAACTAGAAGTTTCAATAATTTAGTCCTTAATGAAACCTCTTTCCCAGACTCCCCCAATTTGAATTGATTGTTTTATACCTGAGAAGGCCTCCGGGGTTGACTCAAAATCGTAACAGTATTTGAAATTTAAGCTGGCTTTCATGTACTAATACCTGGGTTTGTCTGGACTGTTGAACTTTCAGGGTAAAGATTCCAAATTTGTTGCTTTTTATGAGAGGGTTGTCTGAGATAGAGGTCTTGGGTAATGGGGGCAGCAAGCTCTAAAATAGATGATGGCGATAAGGCCCTGCACTTGTGTCGTGAAAGGAAGAAATTTGTCCGACAAGCACTTGATTGCAGGTGTGCATTAGCTGCAGCTCATGTTGCCTACATCCATTCTCTGAAAACTACTGGAACGGCACTGAGGAAATTCGTACAACCGGATGCGCCAGTTGAGTCTTCTCTGTATACCTCCACCAGTGCTACACCAGAACCACTTGCTTTAACTGAGAAGTCGTATTCCCATTTCTCTTTTTCTTCACCATCAGTATCACAACATGTGGAGCCGAATGATCATCTATCTCCATCTTCTTCTTCTCCTCCGACATCTGGCCGTTATCAGGTCCGTCATATGAGATTTAGGGGCAGCTTTACTAGAAAGGTCGAAGAAAAGCCCCCCACAGTAGTCACTGGGACTGTTACATCATTAAGCACACCACAGAATACCACTCCGCAATCCCACGAAAAAGCTGAAACATCACCACCAGAGACTCCTACCCACCAACCTGAAACTCCAACCCATGAACCTGCTACTTTAATTCACCAACCCGAAACACCACCTTGGGATTATTTTGGTCTTTTCCATCCAATTGACAATCACCTATCGTCCCATCAGCAAGGAGAAGTAGACTATGGTTTTGGACATAGTGATAACCTCAAGCACATTAGACAAGATGAGGACGTTCCTGAATGTGGAGATGAGGAGGAGAAAGTATCTTCTCATGGAAGCCAAGGATCTGAGTCAGAGGATGAATTTGATGACCCTTCTTCTGATACTTTAGTTCGAAGTTTTAAAAATCTTAACCGAGAAGAAATCCATGGTCCAACTGATGCTTCTCCTACTGTGAGAACTGCAGCAAGTGCTAAATCTGAAAATGAATTATTGAATGATGAGATGGTCCACTCTCCTAAACTTTCACCTTTGAAAACAAAACCTTCCGAAACTACAGTTGCTGCTAATGTTAAGGTGCCAACAGCAAAAGATGAAGATATTGAGCACAAGATTTCCCCTAAGGACTTTGAATCAACAGCAAAAGATGATGATATTGAGCATAAGATTGCCCCTAAGGACTTTCTATCAAGTGTGAGAGAAGTTGAGCATCTATTTGTTAAGGCTTCTGAATCTGGAAAAGAAGTACCAAGAATGTTAGAAGCAAACAAGTTGCATTTTCGTCCATTATTGCCAGGACAAGAGTGTAAGGCCGTTTATCCCTTCTCATATTTCAAGAGACAAAAAAGAAATAAAAAAAGAAAAGAAAAACATGGTTTCTTCTTTTTCATTTATGAATGTCCTTTATTTTGAAAATTCCTGTACTGTTGATGTTTATTGCTTATTTAAATATTATGCTCACGCTCTATGGTTTATAAAATGGACTTTGTCGAGGTTTAGGAAGTAGCTCTACAAAAACTGTTTGAAATCTTTTTTGCATTGTTTTTTATCTTGGTACTGAATCATTAATAAATAGTAGATAATTGAACCATGTATTGTTTGTAGTGTAGTAGGGTTAAAATATTTTCTGTTTAAATGATGAGGCTCATGTTTGTTATCAGTAATTTGATACTTTATTACCTACATTAAACTAAACAGTCAAAGCTACAAAGTTTAAGAGAGGCACTGGCATAAGATTTAGTCTCTCCTTTGATGGAACTTGTGGTGGACAACCACAGAAGAGGTGGTCAACCTATTCCTAAAGCTGAAGTGAACATGGAAATTTGGACCGTCATATCTCCAATATGAAATGTAAATGATAAAGAACAACCAATACAATTGTCAGGACGTGGATGTAACTTGTCATTTGGTTTTATCTTTGTTATGGATCAGATTTTGTCTAGTCACGAGATTTTGTGAAATAATTTCAGCTCTTATAATTCCCTGAAATAATAATCGTCACTATTGCAGCTGGCGTGTCAACTCCATCTAGTCTACTCAGGGCCTGTTTCTCCTGTGGGGAAGATCCAAGCAATGTTCAAGAAGGTGATTGTTAAATATTAGCACATATAAACTTTTATTGAGGGCTTTCATGTTCTTCACATGCATATTTTATGCACTTTTAAATAGTTCTACCTCCTTCACTGGGTGGTCCATTTTGTCATCTCCACTTCTAGCGCTCCTTCCGTTAATCTGTTATGGGAGGGTTGCACTGTGTAGCTACTGTAGAGCTTCAGTTACAACCCCTCATAATTGGAGTATGTAGGCTATTTTTTCTATGCTGCAAGGGGGACGATAATTGTGTCAGCTCCATTCAAAGGGCTAAGGTGTATTTGTATTTTATTTCCTTTGGTATATTGTGATGCTGGTGCATGGTTCTCTTTTCTGTACTGGTGTTGTAAATGTATTGCGTTTCAGATTATTTTCTTATTACCTGGTTTATATTTTCTGATCATACGGAAGCCATCAAAATCCTACAACATGGTTTTTGAAAAGTTGAAGCCTCCTTGCGTGATCTTTAAGTAGATATTCCACAAACTAAAGGCCTCCCCTCATGTTTTTGAAAAGTCAAAACCTTCTTGCGTGATCTTTGTACTAATGAGTGAATCGATGAATTCTTAAGTCTATTCAGATTCCACTAATTAAACTGTGTTGAATATTTTACTATCATCTTACTCATGCCTAGAGAAGTGGGGTCCCAGCCCTTCGTTTTGGGTATATTCGGGTTGGTAGTTTGACTGTTGAGTTCTTGTCAAGGAATGGTGGCACGCTTGTGATGCAAAAGGATGACAAAGGTGGTTTACATAGCAGGATAGAATGAAATGGAGAGAGATGGCTAATTATTGGTGTGTGCAAAGGAAGCACCGTTTCTGTTGTATTCTCTCGTAGAAGTAGACTAGGATTTTGAACCTAAAGATAAAGGTCAAGTGGGCTAAGAATCAAATCCACCTATTACTGTGTTTTGAAGTGCTTCTATCGTAGGGAGGAGGGGAAGTTTTATGAAGGGATCAGAGCCTGAGGAGGGTCTAGCTAGTGGAGATTTTGAGACGAGAGACCTATTATAGAGTACCGGGTGTTGTCTTTTAGATGTTGATACTCTGATAGAGAGATTCTTGAAGAAGATGAGATCCATAATGCTTCTTTAATGCTTCTTTACTATTAAAGCTGATGAATCACCAGATGATTTCACTTTTGTTTTTCACATACAGTGGGTGTGGTAAACGAGGAGGATCTTGTTATAGTGTTCCTTTCTATGGGAACAACCACCTTGTGGACAGAAGTATGAACTTGACCCTCCTTGGAGCCTAACAAGGGCTTTAAACGTTAAGGACTTTTGAGCCATCAGTTGAATCAATTTGTCTGTAAGATATGGTTTGTTTCAAATATATTTAGTGTGACTACATTTTCTTAGAGGGTAAATTGGGGCTGGAGCAAGTTGGGAAAGTCAAGCGAAGACCACATGATCCTCCAAACACTTTTCGCTATTCGTATGGACAACTTCAATGAATTATCTCTCATACAATACTCGATATTTTAGGCTGAATATGCTTAGAGAACTTGACTTGTTATGTTGGTTTTCCAACGAGTAAGAGGATATAAATTGAAAAAATTCTGTGGCTGAAGTTGGACCGTCACGTCTGTACAAGATATGGAGATACGACAAAACGTTGTTTAATGGATTGGACTTATGCAAGTTGTATGGTTGTTTTAATGTATTTTGGATCAAGTTAAGTTTCTTAGTAAAAAAAGGTGTTCATTAGGGAATTTCCAAGTTGTTTTAGGAATTATATTCAGTTAGGGTGTTGTCCTAAGTTAGATGAGAGTTTATTTGGGTTCCTAGTAGGTTAGGTTTATTTTGGACTAATATAGGCATTAGCCTGTGGACCAAATTAAGCCTTTTGGTGGATTAGATTCCTTTAAGCTAGATTGATGGTTTACTATTAATTGTAGCTGGGTTTATTCTGTAAAGAACTAGCCCCCAAAGTTTCTTTATTGAAGTTTTTGTGATTAGTCTATAGAACCGTTGATAAAGTTCCATATTCTTGTTTCTTTATTGATGTTTGGTGTTTTTTTCCTATTGAACTACGACATTCATCTATGTCCTTTATTGTTGGTTTCGGTATAGGCATCACTAAGGTTTCTTATGATCCAACTTCCATACCAACCTAACATCCTCTGGCATCAAGTAGTTAAAGCAGGTACGGTTTGCACAGAAGTAGGTGGGATGCTTTTGCATTCTTTGAAGACTTGTTTCTGTGGTATCTTATTCTTATCTTCCCTCGGTCAGTTTTATGCTCAGGTGGTTGATCAAATCAGCTTTTGGAAGGGGGGGGGGGGGGGGGTCGGGAGGGGACCAACTTCTCTCTGTTTTTCCGTTGTCTTTTCTTCTTTCTAATTTACATAGCACCCATATCTCTTGATTCCTAAATGTTGGGAATTCTTGGAATGTCCGAACAGATGAAATCTTTAGCTGTGGCAATTGGGTCAATCACTTGACATGGAATCTCTCTCTTTTTCTGATTCGCCTGACGGGGCAACGATTTGGAAAATCAGCTTGTGCGATTCTTTCTATAATATCTAGTTACATGTGGAAATGAACATTTTAACTTTTAATGAAACTTCAAGCCTTCGGGTGAATTGCTGCTTTGGAGGGGCTCAACACTATTGATAAATCCAAGGGAGGAATCAAACAAGTACATTTGTTGGTTCTAGTGCTGCCGAATTCGGGAGTTAGCAAATCATGTGTTATGGCACTGTGAGATAGCTACTTTCCTTTGTAATAAGTCCCTGTTAGATGTTTGGGTTCCACACTATGGTGCAGCTCACTTATGTTAGGTTTAGGTACAATAAGGCAAAGCAAATTATTATGGATCGAGGTTAGTGTGCTTGTCTATTGTATGGGTGTAACATTCACATGTTCTTGAGCAAGCTAGTGTTACAGAGACATTGTAGGAGGGAGCATTGTATCTTGCTTCCCATTGGTAAAAGTGTGGTGGACATACTCAATTTTATCAGTTGATTTCTTTTTGGAGAACTCCTTGTTTATCTATGTTTTAATTTTGATTTGATATTTTATTTTGTTACCATTAAAAATTTCTATGTGAAAGGAGAAATTCCTCAATAATCACTGACACAGCTTATGTGGAACTTGGGTTGATAATGAGCAGATACCATTCGTGAGTAGCTTGCATTAGGTCGCATTTAGCTCGGTCAGACTTTAACTAGTTTGAGCTCGAATTGACTCGAGTTCTAGTGCTTGTGAGCAGTTCCTAATTTCTAGTTGTTATATTATAGTTAATACAACATATCGACATTCAACTTTGATGTGAAAGAAAAAAAAAATGTTTAGTTTGAGCTCACGTTGGAGCATCATAAGCTCGTGACAACCAAAAACATTTAAGCCCGAAAAGCTCGAGCTTGAGTCCAGGCTTTACAAACACTAGCAAACCTAGTCTTCGGCTTGGCTTCTTATCACACCTAGGTAGAACATAGAAGTTGGAATCACAATTGGTAGAGCTTTCTCTGATCACATCTACTTTGGGGGGCATGGGCATTCTTATAACTTTATGCCTTCCATGATGTAACGATCTGGATTCCAGTTCATAATATAGTAGCTCTCACTAATTCTGTTGTCAACTTGTCATAGGAAGTGCATGTAGCATTAACGCTTCGTCACAGATTGATGGTCTCTTATTTTGATTTCTAGTCATCTTGACTATTGGCGTATTATATTTTGTATGTTTACACAGAACCTGCTCAAACATCAGTAAAGTACTTAACGTGGCATCGGAGTACATCGTTCCGGTCATCATCTTCCCGGAATCCTCTTGGTCCAAATTCAAGGGACGATGGTGAGGACTTTACAAGTAATCTCTTTGAGGACTTCTACAAGATTTCTGGCAGTCATGCTTCAACTTTAGATAGACTTTTTGCATGGGAGAGAAAGCTATATGACGAAGTTAAGGTATTACTCTTCTGGGTGCTATTCTGCTAATAAAGATACATCATTTTTGCTGTTTACTTGGTTTTGGTTCCCTTTTAAACGTTCAAATTATTTTAAACTGTTTTACTAATAAAATTTGGGAAATTGCTCATTAGGTGCACATATGCAAAATTAGAGGAGTTAGGATCTACTCTTATCAAATTTGAAATTATTATTATGCTTATCATATCTATGTTGGGTTTTGTATTAGCATTGAATGGAAATCAATGTCTGGCCCAGCTTAACCTTAATTTTGTTGAGAAAAGGACATGCACAAACTTATTGTCATAGTTTTGTGCAGTGGCGGATCTAGGAATTTGGCGCCGTGGGTGCGAAAGATAAATTAAAATATTAAAAGTTGCGATATTAAGATTGAAAAATGAATCTATAAATATGACCATTGGAGGGATTGAACTCAAGACCTCCTACTTACTCAACTTTTAACCAAACTTGAAGCTACCAATAAGCCAAGGAGCTATTTATGACTTAAATGCCATCTTTTACTTTATATCTAAAGTAGAAAACTTCCAAAAATACATTTTTTCAATTTTTTTCCAAAGTCCGGTGGGTGTAGTTACACCCACCTATACCCACCTCGGTCCGCCCCTGGTTTTGTGTCTTACATGTTTATGTAGTCCTGTAATTATTATGAGTCTCTGAATTGTCTGTGCAATCTTTTCAAAGATAGTAACATAGTGAAACTGAGACCTTGCGGGTATGATAATGCTCACATACGCAGTATGCTCATTTTAGGGAATCAAAATGTAATTGGTTAATGTGAAAATTTGCTGGGCTTAACTTGCATAAATAATATTCGACATATGCTGACGACAACAGTTATACTATGCTGTTTTGTAATTTCAATAAGTCTGTGCTTAATCTTCCAAGCACATGCCCTCGGTTATAAAGCAAGTAGTCTTCGGTGGTAATATGATATTCTAATGGAAGTGGTATTTGAATTGTCACGGATAGCAACGGCTCGTCTATTTTGTGCTGTGTACTCAGTGTTAAACCTGTGCTTCATATTTGAATCGATTACCTCCAGTTTAAAATTATTTATTAAGACATGGTTCTAATTAAATGCATCTTAGGACTATAGGTAGATAGAAGAACCACAGCTAATTTCTTTTTGGAGGGCTAAAAATAAAGAGGAATATGTTTATTTTGGATTGAGGGAGTACCATCCACCCCTAGACCACCTAGCCAAGAAAGATAAATGGAAAGAACAGAAATGAAAAAGAAAGACAGTTATTGTTTTGCATGTTGTCCTAGTAAAGTTTGGGACATGACAGGATTGTCTATGAATAGAATCAGCTTTCATCTATTTCAGTTTACAAAGGGCTGAGCTTTTTAGCCAAACGACTAGCCCATCCCCAGTTCTCTGTATTACAATGATGAGCCCATCCATCCACCCACCACTTTGTGGTGCAAATTTTAGCTAGGTTCTCTCTTATTGTTAAAGAGTAGTGAGGTGGGTCTCAGAGCTTTAAATCATGACTCACCCAACAAAGTTTAGCTGAGTAGAGGAACAAAAGAGTAAAGATAGTTTGATGTCTGTATGAACTCTCTGGCAAAGAAGAGGAATATTCGAGAGTTATGTAGGTGACCAAGTCAAAGGCTTAAGTTTCCATCAAATATCCACTATAAATTTGGGTGTTTTAACATAAATTTATTTAAGTCCAAATACAGGGTTTAATTTGGGGTTTTCGACAAGTAAGATTTTCTAACAAGTAAGATTTTCTATTGTTTACGTGGGGGCTTCGAGTTGATAGTATTTCTTAATTTGATTGATGGGATTCTATATGGGGAAAACGTTTGATCGGTTTATAGGCTATAGCAATGCAATTGAGGGGGTAGAATTGAAATGGCATGTGTACATGTAAGGGTTTAATTCAGTATATTTATAATGATTTGTGCTGGTTTCTCATTTGCGTATTTCTCTTTTTGTTATTCTAGGCCAGTCAGATTGTCAGAAGGGAATTTGACATAAAATGTAAACTTTTGAGAGAGCAAGAATCTAGGTGTGAAAGCCAAAAAAAAATTGACAAGACTCGAGCCGTTGTGAAGGATTTGCACTCGAGGATACGGATTGCAATTCACAGAATTGATTCAATATCAAGGAAGATTGAAGAAATGCGGGACAAGGAGCTGCAGCCACAACTCGAGGAATTGATTGACGGGTACGTTGATCTATTTTGCTCTGTTTTTCTTTGGCGAAAAATAATTTACTTCTTATTGAAAATGCATGTTCTTTTTAGCTCAATAATTTATATGAAAGAAATTGATGTTGGCTACTTTCCCTATTCCCTACGAAGGTTAAGTTTTATGATCAAAAAGATGATTGTATAGAAGCATTCGAGTCCAGAAACATAGGAGGGTGGGACAGGGCTACTAAAATCATATTAGTGGAATCTGAATACACGATACGCACTTTAATGAAGATTTGAAGAATCCAAATCACATTTCTTAAGTACGCTAATTCTTGAAACATAAGTCAACCTTTTTTGTTAGTATCATAATTCATGTTTATATTAATTGCCATAGGAAATACGCTTAGTCCAGTTTGCATTTCCTCGCGAGTTAGTATGAAGAAGAATCGTGTATCAATACACATAGTGCTTCCATTTCTTCGGTTATTTTTTGTGGGCGTAGGTGACCAGGTGGGGATAAATAAAAGAAGCTGTTATGGAAGTGTGATGTTCTTGTTGTAATTTGGTATATCTGCTTGAGAGGGATTTTCGTGTTTTTACCGAAAACATCATTCTTTCGTGTATCTTTGGGGCAGGATGGTTTATTTAGCTTCTCTATGGGCTAAGAGAGCCGGAGCCTTCAAATAAGTTCCTATTATCCTTGTTAAGAGGGATAGGGCTACTTTGTACTCCCTCTGTCTTATCTTTTTAATTGTAGTCTTACAGTTTTTGGTTTGTTTTTATGTGTTATTCTCACCTTCCCATGCCATTGTATCTCTTATTTACAACAATTCCTATACACAACCAACTACTTATATCAAATACATGTTTTTATCTGAATTGGGTTGCAAGTTTTCTAAAATGAAGCGACATTTACTGACCTTGTTGTTGTAATTTAAGATATAATTAATACTCCTTCATTCTTGAGCAAAACTCTAAAACTACTTTAAAAAAAACAGGGTAATTATTTTGTGCTAGGAGGACTTCTTGTCATCTATGCGCTTTTGGATACTTCGTTAATAATTTGTTTTATTTTTCAATACAAAAAAAGCAGCAATGGACTTCCCAACCTTCAAATTCTTTTATGCCGAGGATCAACGCTGACAACTTATAGATGGGCCTATATTCTTTCATGAGAATATAATGAAGGTTACTTGTGATAGATTAGACTATCACTGATAGATAACAAAGGGGAAACACTTGTATTTCTGGAAAATAATACTCCCTCCGTCCTCTAAAGATTGACAAATTTTCCATTATAGTCCGTCCACAAAAATCGTCAAGATTGAGGAGCTAAAATACATCATTAATTAACTTGCCATATTAACATCTTCTTTTTTGTTAACTCATCAATTTCTCCCACCAAACTTGCCTTCATTATCAAGATATTGAGATATTTTGGTGTTAGTGATCATGTTTTTTTGGAAACAATCTAATATTTGAGAGAAGATAAGGAAATAAAATGTACTCCTTAATTTTTTGCATTTTGAAAAGTTGACAATCTTTAGAGGACGGAGGGAGTACTTGTATTTCTGGAAAATAATGTAGAAGGATTACAAAGAAATAAAAGGGGGAAAGGGGAGATAGCTTGCTTGAGTAGCAAGGTGGGTATTCGAGAGACCCACTCTCTCCTAAACTGCGAAACACTCAAAACTGATAACACACAATTCATGCTCTGCAATTTCACAGTACTTCTCTATTTATGCTAGCTAGCTAGTCTTCACTCTTCAAAAAGACTCTTTTGCCCCTAGGAAATAACTAGATGCTTTAGGTTGGCTGGGCTGGGCTGATCTATTACAATACCCACCCCCCAAACTTCCACCTTGTCCTCAAGGTGGAGGAATAGAAGAAGATAAGGGAGTGTCAGAAGTTGCCGAAATGTTGGATGTCGGTCGTCCTATCGGATCAAAAGTCGCATCATGGAGCTGGGTCCTCTTGCCAAGCCTTGCGCTATCCGCATGCAGCGAAACAGTACTAGCATCGTCCTCCTCGTAGAAGAGAAAACTCAGCACCTTTTGGCCCACAGTCCATTTCCCGTCACACTTAAAGCATAAGCCTCGTTCTCTCCTAAATTGAGCTTCTTGATCAGAAAGTCGCCGGATCTCGCCAAAGGACTTGTGAGTGGGTGTAGAGTGAGATTTGATTGGAGAGCAATCTGACGTTGGTGTGTACGGTGGGGAGAATCTGGATGAATTGTTGCTTGGGCTAGGTAGTGGGCTATGGGAGTAAGTAGTGTTGTGGGCTGTGGGGCCTCTGCCCGATGAGGATATAGAGGTGATGTAGAATACTGAAATGGGCTGGGGGTATATTTTTGGGTTGCTGGGTGGAAAGTTGGGCCGTTGACTTGAGCATTTGAGTGAGAAAACTCCAAGGCCAGGCTGACCCTTAGTTTCTCTTCGACCCGAATGGCTAGGTCCATGGCATGGTCCAGATTTCTTGGGTCAAGTAGCCTGACTTCAGCCTTTACATCTTCTCTCAACCCATTTAGAAAATTTCCCGATGCCAGTTCCTCACACACCTCACTTAGTGGTGCAGAAAGTTCGATGAACTTCCTTCGATACTCAGCCACCGAACCCAGTTGCTTCACAGCAAGCCACTGTTCCGACAAGGAGCCAGCGTTGAGAGGCCGAAATTGGCGAAGGATCATCAGTTTAAGCTCCGCCCACCGTTGAATCGGTCGTCAACGATTCTCAAATTGGTACCATAATAGAGCAGCACCCTCCATTCCCACAGTAGCAGCCTCCAACTTCTCCTCCTCACTAAGGCCGTAGAAAGTGAAATACCTCTCTGCCCGTAAAATCCAACCGTCCGGATTCTGGCCTGAGAAAAGGGGCATGTCCAGCTTGCTGAAACACCAGTTGTTGCTGCCGCCGGAGTTTCCGTGCTTCATGACACTATTTGGACCGCCAGGCACCAAACCCCTGACCCCATTACTGGTAGGGACAAGATTCACCACTGTGGGTGTACCCATGCCGCCACCGGAGTTTCTGCCCTTACTTGCAGAACCTCCAATAGACAGCCCATAATGGTTCACCGGATTGGGGTGGTTTTCCTTATGGAGGGCGCTCACTTCCACTGGAAGTTTGGTGAGATCCGCCTTAAGCTGAGCGGTGAGAACTTCTTGATGTTCACGCGCTCGGTTGATACGACCTTCCAACTTCTGAGAGGTGAGGTTGAAGGCTTCTCGCAACTGTGAGACACCCTCGGTGAGTTGTGTCTTACCTTCCGTCAACACCGCCATGTGAAATAAGAGGTTGTGTTGCAATTGCTCATTGGCGTAGGAGATCTGATGCGCCACTCTCTCCTTCACCACAGCCAGCTTGGCGTCAAACCCATCAACCCGCTCAGCTAGTTGCGCCACTGTCACCATGATCGAACTGCTCTTGATACCACCTGTGATAGATTACCTTCCTAAGACAATTTTTTCGATTTGTAGCCTGAACAAGGAGGTAATTGAAAGGTCCTACATGCATCTATAATTTTAGAATTCGGTTCTGAATGGAACTAGGCTAAGCATTATGCTTTGAAGAAATCTTCCAGTAGATCTATATTCCTTACTCCTCTATCTTCGAAATATTAATCTCTCTTCAATTTGTATTTTCTCACCTTCGCTTCAAGGCTTCAAGAAGAGACAGCAAGACTATGAATAGGAATGTCTGAAGTTCAAGTGTATGTGCAACTAATAATACCTTGAGAATATAGGCATTTAACTAAGCGTCAAGTCCCTTTGAGACCTTATGAGTATAGGATATGAGGTTTCCCTTGAAGAAAACATCTGAAAGAATCCTAATGACTATTTATAATAGGCGACCCTAAATTCTTCTGAGACAAGGCCTTGTTGTTGCTGTTAAAAATTTTGAAGGTCAAATACGAATCCAGGAGCCTGGAATGTACCTGTAGATTTCCATCCTCAATTCTGAAAGGTATCGAATGAGTAAAAATCCTGATTGTTTTCCTCCAGTAGATCTTCTTTCTGAAACGGGGGAGTTTGGCTTGAGATATTCTACCAACAAAAGTTAGAGATACATCCTTAAAAATAAATTTGATATGACTTTTCCACTGTATCTCAATAACATCCTGCATTTTCTCTTCTTTTCTTCTTTGCTTCCCCCCCCCCCCCCGGGTTTTACACTTTTGTTTTTTCTTTTATTTACTTTTATGTATAACGCTCATCGATGTGCTAAGGCTAATAGTTTTGATTATGAGTATAGGTGGTGTTCAATAAATATTCTTATTCTTAAAGGATGGAAATAATTCATAGCAATTATAATTGTGTTAGCAGTGCATTGTCTCTATAAAGATGAATATGTCGACTTAAGTAAAGTAGTAAACACCTTTACTGACCGGTTTGGCTTTAGTTCTCTGAATGCATTTTGGGCTTACGCGTCTTGGTTCTATCTTAATTCTTAACTCATTGTGTTCATCCTTTGACAGACTGCGGCGAATGTGGGAGGTGATGTTTGAGTGCCACAAACTACAAGTGCACGTGATTACGATTGCATTTAGCCACAGCCATGCAAAACTCTTCCTTCAATCGGAGTCGCGTCGGCTCGTCACTGTCCTCCTTGAGAATGAATTATGCAACTTGTCCTTAAGTTTCACGAAATGGATCAATGCTCTCAAGTCCTATGTTCAAGCAATCAATGACTGGCTGCACAAAAGTGTCTCTGTTCAAGAGAAATCTTCAAAGAAGCGAAGATGGGCCACTCCTCTACAAATGAGGTTGAGAAATGCAGGCCCACCTATTTACACTACCTGTGGGGTTTGGCTCGATTCACTTAAGGATTTGCCGGCTAAGGAAGTGGCAGAGACGGTCAAGGCTTTAGCAACTGAGATATCTCGCTTTATACCACACCAAGAGAAGACTCATGGAAAGAAAACCCGCGAAGGGACTGATCCAGCTCTTGAGATGCTTAGGCCTCATGATGCCTTCAACGAGTGGAATACGGGCTACGATCAATTTCAATCAAGCCTGGTCATTTTCCTGAGTCAGATTTGTAGCTTTGCGGAACGTTCGGTGAAAATGTATGTGGAGCTTCAGAATAACATTGAAGAAGCCAAGAGAAATTATGAACACAAGATGTCCCAACCATAATTGGTCTGTTTGTGACAGGCCTATACGGTACAGATTGGAATTATACGAACACCTTCATGCACAGTTGAAGCAAGTGCATGAAAACAAGATGTTCTATACTTAAGTGGATTCTGAAATATGTACAGGCATGAAGAATAAGCTTATATATACCGTGGACGTTCGTTAATCTTCTTACTTTAATAACACGAGCTGGCCTCACTCTCTTTCCCCCCTTCTGTGTAAGATCTCCAACTTCCATAGTTTATGAAATAGAAGCTTGGATGGGATGTTTTGTAACTTTAATTCCTTGGGGTATTATATATACACGGAAATATAGTGGTATACATTGTATAGGCAATCTTGTCTTTTTATTTTCTCAAAAATGCTCGTCATTATATGATATAGTACAGAAGTTAGTTACCAGTTAGTTAATTAAAGCGTTATTAGTTAAATGCCTGCTCAGCAGAATATGGTTACTTGGTTATTCTACGCCAGTTGTATTGTCTGTTATTCTACGCCAGTTGTAGTAAAATGTGAGCTGTGACTATAAAGCTGGTAGCAAAACACACTGTATTGCATTCATCATAATATCGATACAATCTTTACTCCTTTACACATTAATTCTCTCTCTTTTTTCTATCTAAATCATTACATGACTTTGTGCTATCTTTCTGCATTCCGACATCATTGGTATTAGAGCTCTTTCGCTCCTGGACCAATTGATACCTCTGAGTTTTTCTTCGTTTTCGATTAATTGAGCTGTTTCTTCAATCAATCTAGCTGCGCATTATACTCACAATGAATTTTTCATTCTTATCGAACAATTGGCTTGTTTATCCAATTGTTCTTGCTCACAATTTTATTAGTCCAACAATATTCTTGATATTCTGGCATCATCAAAAGAGTACATTTGTTACTCAATTGAAGAGCATTATGGAGGACAAAATTCATACTTTGGAGCAAAAATTAGAGGTGAAATCTTCCTGGAGAAATCATGAAACTCTTGACGAATCAAGAAAAGGGAAAGGGTCAAGAACAACCAAAGCAATATGTAGAAACATCGCAAGTAGGAGGTATGAGAACCACTCATAGGTCTTTAGGATTTACTCCTAAGCTGGAATTTTCTGTGTTTGATGCCTGTAATCCGAGAATTTGGATGAAGAAATGCCAAAAATACTTTAATTTATGCAAAGTTCCTGCTGAACAGAAAGTAGACCTAGCAAGCAAGTATTTTTCTGGTAAAGCTGAGTCTTGGTTTAACAGTTACATTTCTGTTAAGAAATCAGTTGATTGGGAGGAATTAATTGTTGATATGTGCTTGTTTTAAGTAAGACATATGGAGTACTGTAGTTGAGGAGTTTAATGAGTTGATTTAGAATGGGCCAATTGATGATTATCTTGATTCTTTTGAGAATATGAGAGCTTTAATGGTACAAAGAAACCCTCTCATGCCTGATCAGTACTTTTTAGACAGTTTTATTGGTGTCTTTAACCAGAACTCCTTTATAAAAGCCTTTAAACCGAAATTTTGATGGAGGTTGGGGCGTATGCTAGGCTTCAAAAACAAGCTCAGAATGCATCAAAACAGACAACCAAACCTTTCTTCCATAATCCTAAACTAGTTTCATCTCACAATCCAAACAGATCATTGTCCAAAGCTCTTTTACCAACCCTCAAATACCAAATTCACTTTTTACTCCTTATTCAAGACTCCATTCTAACTAAAATTAATCCCAAACCAGTAACCATGGGTCTACAGCAACCAAAAGATAGTGGTAAGACAAAGTCGTATGGTCAACCAAATATTTCCTAAAACTCTAACTAATATAGTTAGGGAAGCAGGGTATCGATCCTCATGAAACTAGTAGTCTTGTTCAAGTATGTAATAAGTATTTCAAGTAACACAATGGGGGTTTTTTTTGTTTGGTATCAAGTATATCTACTATAGCAATGGTAAATTAAAAAGGTTTTAATACGATAAAGGTGAAGTCTTGGTCGACAGATATCCACTACCCGAAACTAACTGATCCTAGACAATAATATACTCTAATTATGAATGATCACCATATCGTAGAACGTTAATTATAGTTGCTTCTTAGATCCTAGTTAATTTGAGCGACCGCTCCAAATTAACCCTAACCAATAGATAACCTAGATGACCGTCGTAGGTTCAATCTAAAAGCAGCAATAAATATAAAACCAACACGATATAAAGTAACAACACT
>CAAKMY010040024.1:852-14379 GCA_901111285.1 Corrigiola litoralis
CCCACATGAAAGCAAAAGAAAAAGATTTGTTAACCTAAAAGGTTGTACTTTTCATTGGTTATCTTTCCTTTCCTTGGTTTATGTGCAAAAAGTAAAATGATAAGAACCCACTGGGACGGAGAGAGTATATAGTAAAAAGCATGCAAAGTGGCAATATGCCTAATCCCCTAAACCAAAATTGGCCTAACTCACTTTGAAATACTTTGATTAGTTAATAAGCTGATGATAAAAAAAAAAAGGAATGAACGAAATGCAGATGAAAAGTCGGGAGAATGGTCCTCCCTCCAAAGTACTACGTAGCACTCAAGTCCCCATCAACATAAATTAAAAAAAAACGTAACAAACCACCCCCAAAGTAGAAAAATGAGCATAGTCTATAGCCTACACTATTATAGTTAATAGTAAGTGATTAATAATTGTTAGACAGAAGTGAATAGATAGATTGAGTTAAATGGAAGACACAATCAAATCCAATCTTAACTAATCAAACTAAGTTAAACCCCTCTTTGAAACACTTCACACTCACTTCACTTAGCTGTTGTACACTATTGAGTGTACTTTCGTACTCCACTACGTACTCGGCACCGACGCAACCAAAAAAAAAAAAAAAAAAAAAACCCCTAGTATTTCGTTGGATCTGTGATTGATTTGGCAGTGCCAATAGTGGGTATTGATTGATTGATCAAAAATGGGGAGGCGTGGAGTGTCTAAAGTGACCACCATGGGACTAGTCGCTTCCTGCGTCGCCGCCGCTGTCACCGTATTCTTTTGTCTGTCCGTCGTATTCGATGACCAACCACTTTCCTCATCCGCCGTCGGTCCCTCCCTCTTTATTTTAGATCCTTTTTTTCTTTTTTTTTTTGGTTATTTAGATTGTTCTCCTATTATATCTGATTTATTAATTTCCGAGTAATGAGACAGTCATTTTTGTATTTTGTTCGAGACCCTGGAAATGCAGCAGTGTTAAAAACTCATGAGGGAGAGTTTTGCCGCCCTAGTGGTCATTGAATCTGGACTAAACTGGATGGTGGAAAATTAAAAATTATTGTAGTAGTGTGCGAGTTTAGGCTTATATTAATGATCGGATAAAATGTGGATCGATTTCAAGTAGCATTTCCGTTTGTTGTTTTTGATGTATGAATCGAGTTGTGAATTTTGTATTGTGATGTGATTTTATCTAGTTTTGCTTATGACTTTTTTAAAGAGAAATTATAGTTATAAATTATGCTTCTTTCTAATGAATCGAGTGGTTAAAGATCGTAGAATGCTTTAATTTGTGTTTTAGTGTATCGAGTGGTTAAAGATCGTAAAATTCTTTAATTTGTGTTTTAGTGTATCGAGTGGTAAAAGGTCGTTAATTTCGTATTCTGATGTAATTTTATTTGATTGTGCATAGAAATTATTTTTGTTAAGAGAAGGTTATACATTACTTTTCTATTATGCTTGTTATCGCTCGGATTCTGCAAAACCATGCTAATTGATTTATTTTCCGTTGTAGTTATGCCGCTTTTTTGAAAATTGTAAAGTTTACTTTGTTTTGTCGATTTGATGTAAATCATTGGGAATGACTTTTTTTAGTGACATTTGATATGTTTGTGTGACATAGGGTTACAATGCTGAGTTAATTAGTGGCGGAACTTTTCGGAGGACTATGCTAGCGCTCAAATCTGATCCGTTAAAGCCGCGAGTTGATCAGATTAAGAAACAAGCAGATGATCACCGGAATCTTGTATTGGCGTATGCCTCATATGCTAGGAAGCTTAAGCTTGAGAACTCCAAGATGTTGCGCATTTTTGCTGATCTTTCTCGGAACTACACTGATCTCCTTCACAAACCTACCTACCTTGGTCTGTTTGAGTCCGACTCTTTATCCATTGACGAGTCGTTGTTGAGGCAGTTTGAGAAGGATGTCAAGGAGCGGATTAAGCTTACTAGGCAAGTTATTGCAGAAGCCAAAGAGTCGTTTGATAATCAGCTTAAGATTCAGAAGCTTAAGGATACGATTTTTGGGCTGAATGAGCAGTTGACTAAGGCGAAGAAACAAGGGGCGTTTTCGAGCTTGATTGCTGCGAAGTCGATACCTAAGAGCTTGCATTGCTTGTCCATGAGGTTGATGGAGGAGCGGATTGCACAGCCGGACAAGTATGCTGATGAGGGCAAGCCTCCTATGCCGGAATTAGAGGATCCTAACCTGTACCACTATGCTATATTCTCTGATAATGTGATTGCAGCTTCTGTGGTGGTGAATTCGGCTGTGAAGAATGCGAAGGAACCCTTTAAACACGTTTTCCATGTCGTGACCGACAAGATGAATCTGGGGGCTATGCAAGTTATGATGAAAATGAAGGATTATAATGGTGCTCATATTGAGGTGAAGGCATATGAGGATTACACGTTCTTGAATTCGTCGTATGTGCCAGTTCTTAAGCAGCTTGAGTCTGCGAATTTGCAAAAATTTTACTTTGAAAATAACATTGAGAACGCGACAAAGGACACTACCAACATGAAGTTTAGGAACCCCAAGTACTTGTCCATGTTGAACCACTTGAGGTTTTATTTGCCTGAAATGTACCCCAAATTGCAGAGGATTCTGTTTTTGGACGATGACATTGTTGTCCAGAAAGATTTGACTGGATTATGGGAGATAGATATGGATGGAAAGGTTAATGGAGCTGTTGAAACATGTTTCGGGTCATTCCATAGATATGCTCAGTACATGAACTTCTCGCATCCCCTGATCAAAGAGAAGTTTAATCCGAAAGCATGTGCATGGGCTTATGGTATGAACTTCTTTGATCTGAATGCATGGAGAAAGGAAGGTTGCACCGATCAATACCATTACTGGCAGAATATGGTAAGTTAGGCACTTCTTTAGAATTATGTGTTACTTTCTTTCTTTACCTCCCGCATTCTTTTAGATCATGTTCTTTCGTTCTTTCATTCACTAGAATATGGATTCTATTTCTCTTTGAGATCATGTTCTGGTTTTGTAGTAGAACTGTAGAACGGTGACACATTCTTTGTCTAGAACTCTAGATACAGTACCTAGCTGTTTGATTGATCTGCTAACGTTGATCATTCCATGGCATCAGATTAAGTAAAAACATCATGATTTTCATGTCTCGAGGCTTGACTTGACTGTAATGAAAATATTTATTCCACAATATGATTCCAGAATGAATTGAATATACAAATGGTACCTACGAACAGGCACCATCTTCTGTATCTTCAGACTTCATATAATGTCACAGACACATTGAATCATGTGTCATAAATCCGTGAGATGCCTCCATGTTTGTGTGCTCGGTTTTAGTTGGAGACAATGTGGGACAAATGTAACCTTTTGTCAGGTGATTAATGCTTAGAAGGATGGGATAGGAATGTATTTAGGCTAATACAGTTCGTTCATGTTTTTGCTTTACTTCTTTCTTACTCTTCTTTGGATGTTTCTTGTTTCATCTTTTAACTAAATGCTCTGATCTTGCTACAGAATGAAAACCGAACATTGTGGAAACTCGGAACCCTGCCACCCGGTCTGATCACGTTCTACTCCACCACTAAACCACTTGACAAGTCATGGCACGTTCTAGGACTTGGTTACAATCCAAGCATTACCTGGGATGAGATCAACAATGCTGCAGTTGTGCACTTCAACGGTAACATGAAGCCATGGCTTGATATTGCCATGGGACAATTTAAACCTCTTTGGACGAAGTATGTTGACTATGAGAATGATTTTGTCCAGGGATGCAACTTTTCTCTATAAACTTGTATCACATAAGTTTGCTCTGCCAGGAGTCAGGTTTATAAGGTTCATCACCACTCCACCCACCTACCCACTTGAATTTAGTTACTTTCCATCTGCAGAATAGGATTTTTTTTTTTTTTGAGTGTAGAAATTTTACCTGCCATATGAATCTAGCATTCTTCTTTTGATCTAATTAGTTGAGACTTCCAATCAAGTCTATGCAAAAGAGTTTCAGTCATGTAGAAGTTGATAAGTCTATAGTTGAGAGGTCATGTTATACCGCTAAATGTATATTTACATATTCCTTCTATAAATTATCTGCTCTATGTTGGCCTTTTTGCTGTTTCAGAGGAACTTTAATTACTGTTTGGTATCTCCTTAACGAATACTGAATAATCTCTAACCTTATGTTAACCCCCCCTTGTTCCTGTCTAAAAAGACCTTTTATGGGGGAAAAGGTGTTGGCTGAAAAGTCTTAGAAAGAACAAATCTGTATTGGTTAAGTGTTAAGGGAAGACGCACACCGGATTCTGGGTTTTGAATGATGTCTTATCTCTTGTTTCACTGCTTTTGAATTAAACACATTAGTTCTTGGTACATGGCAATATCGTGATCATTTAACGGATTGATGTGGCTTTATAAAAAAGGCATGGGAGTAGGAGATGAGACACCAATTTGGGATGTGTGATCTCAATTGGGGAATACAGAAGAGTTACAAACTTACAGCTGACTTGAATTAACCGACTGAAGAGCGAGGGAAGGATGAAAGTGATATTCTCTGAGTGTAGCAGAAAAATGCTAGGCTGTTGAATTTGGTGAAGCTCAGCTGTAAGTTTGAGGATGAATTACATGTTCTAAATTTGATTGACTGAACACTGGCTCGTCGCTGTGGATGAGAGTAACATGACTACTTGAGAATAGTGATCAAGTGGGTAGTTCGATTAGGCAGAAGGTGAAGGTGTTAGACAAGCAGATAAAGTATCTCGCCACTTGCGCTCTTGATGGGCGGTCGTTTTCACATATTGTCCACCCTGTTCTGGAGCCGAAGCCTGAAGGTGTACATTCTTCAGAAATTTTGTTAAAAAGCTAATTTGAAGGTTGTTTAGTGTTAGCGACACTTTATTAGAAGTTTAATAAAGAGTTCTCTTAGGGGGCTTTTGAGCTTCCTTCCTAATGCGTGTTAAGGTTTGACAATCGTTTTCGCATATTGGACTTCCTGAGATTAATAGAAGCCCAAATAATATGTTGTCGTTTGCTCAGTCTGAGCAGTTGCAAATAATGAGAATGTCTAGATTTAAGTTTTAACATATGCGTAGGTGCTCGATACGCATTAAGCACCTCTGTTGAGTCTATATTATAGTCAAATATCACATTAAGATACTTTACTATCGTCCACAATTCAAACTCAGAGATGATCACCAACTGCAACAGCACTGGCAATCAAGTCTCAAGTGCCACCCTAGCCCTTCAATTATCAGTCATAAAACCAAAGCTAGACCGACCCAATACGCACCCCTGGGCGCTGCCCACGTCCGTAAAATATTTGAGTCAACTGCTTTGCCATCCTCTTCATTCTCGGCACAAATTATGTAAATCCAACATCGATAAATTAGAAGTGAGGAGATTATTTGTGCCTTGTGCGAAAAAAAAAAAAAAAAGAAGACAAAGAACCTATTAATTTCGAACCTCGCAACAACGAAGCAAAAGATCAATCAGTTTCACTTGCTTCCTCTACTCGTGGAAGTTCCCATTATAGAGTTGCTTCCTCATCTGCAGAACCATCGTTTTTTTCTTTTTTTTTTTTTCTGTGAGCAGATTCTGATTCCTAAATGACTTCAATCATATTTTGCCGTAGATGTACAAAATTCCATTCCTATCTCGGATATGCATCCATCACAAATTTAAGCAAAGACATCCGATCCAAAAAAAGGGACCAACAATTTGCAACTTTGCGGAATTTTCAGCATATGAGTTTATGGGGAATATAAACTTTACAATGTCTAACCCATAAGACGTAATCAACACTTTGTACCAACCCATAAGACGAAATTAACACTCCATCTCTAGCCCATTGCAAATAGTTTGCAAGGTAATTAACTCTTACATGCAATATTTAATAAACACGGTAGTAAGATAATGCAGGACTCCCATCCCGAGTCCTAACTACATTCGAAATAGCAGCAGTGCAACTATAGAGAGTCCTATTCTAACTGAAGAGATATTACAACATCAACAATCATTAAGCATAAGATCCACAAGTAAAGTAGATTAACCAATCTTTCTTAAAACCACAAACTCCCACCAAAAATAGTAGCATGGGCCTTGAACTTGACCAGTACATTTCCAGCTAAAATTAGATTTTACATCCCTAGTACCTACACTGCACAACAAAATGAGCACTCCAGTACCCAAAAACAATCTTATACCACCTAATGTACCCAATCACGAAACCAAACAAGTTTAGACAAGATAGAATGAATTCCTATGACTTCCCCGTCAAAAGAAGAGGACAAAAAAATCAAGCAGACGCTGCCTCCCTAATAACTATCCACGCTACCAGACAAGTCACTTGAACCTATGAAACTTTACCAAATATCCTCGAAGTGTTTCTCAAGCCTGTGCAGATACCCTTTGTGGCCTTGTAGTCCCAAAACCTGGACCCCCACCACGGTTCGTTCGCCCATCTCCATTCCCTGTTTGATCAGTCCTCTGGTAACCTTCACTATGGTTTTGGTATCCTCGACTGCCACCTCTGCCGCCAAAGTCGTTCTTGTTGCTCTCCCCCCTACTATATCCTCTACCTCCACCATAACTTCCACGACCTCTACCTCTATCTCCCCTGAATCCATTACCGCCTCTTCCAGAAGGATATCTTCCACGATAGTTTCCTGCAATCAAATCCATGTAAACTAAGTAGGGGAGTAGCATGAATGAGCATAATCTAGAAAGCTTGTAGATGCTATCACACAAAAAAGCTAGTTGATGCTTAAACTGATCTTTATGGATCAAATAGGAAGTTAAAAAAAAAAACTCAACATGACATCCATCATATAATAAAAAAGGACAATATAGTCGATCACGACAAGCAATCAGATAAACTCGACATGGGTCCTTCCCTACACTTCGTCCTTTTTAGGCGAGAGAGGGGTAGATGCCCAAGGCTTGAGCAAGTCAGGCATAGATTTGATATGAAAATTGCAACTCTTCAACCGAACAACATTTTGCCCAGAAACACTGACACGTAAGGACAGGTATTTGTCAGACATAAACAGGACTAACCTCGAGAACTGCTTGATTTCTTTTCCTCAACAACCACTTCACGTCCACCAACTCTAACACGTGTAGCCTGCAGTTGTAATTTTTCCCACAATAAAAAAAAAAAAAATCAGAATGGCCAAAATAACCTAAGCTAACAAGGAAAAAACTCTAGGATAATCCATTAAGGCATGACTATATTCAGCAAGACTGTAAACAACTACGAACATTATCCAATTTTGAAAAAAATAACATGTACAACCGAAATCCTATCAGAAGAACAGGGCTTGCTATCAACTAATTCAAAAACTAACACCTCTCGGAACAGGACTTGCCTGTTATAAAAATTTAAAAATTTCTTTGCAACAATTTATCAACATCATTAACAAAAGTATACTTTGATATCATAGATCTTATAAATAAACAATAGGTCAATTTATTATGACAAATCCAGTACACATAACGGAAGACATATCCACCATCACATTCACAAATGATCCCCATCACGAGTTAAGAATAGGGTTGGTGGTCACATCCTTAAAATTCACAGGTATGTGTTAAGCGATGCAGGTTTTAGCAAAGAACGGTAGAAGATCCTAACTGATTCAATAAAACAGTAGAGACTCCAATTACCCCGGGGGGAGGGATGGTATAAAAACGTACCTCTACGGCATTTTGTGCTGCAGCAGCCGTTTCAAATTCCACAAACCCAAAGAGATATCCCTAATCAACAGATGAGTGTGGTTTAGAAATATAGGAAATAAAGAACCTTTGAACAAAACCAAAAGTTTTCAGACATTACCCCACTGTTCCGAATTTGGATACCACCTTTCTTAATTGGACCAAACCTCTGGAATGCTTCCTCAACCATGGACAAAGACACATTAGCAGGCAGATTCTTTACGTAGATTGCATAGCCATCACCTGCCAGATGCACAGGGCAGAAGAAAAAATAAGATACATATTATCAATTTCTTCAACCATTTTTCTTTTCTTTTTCTATGATAAGATTAACTATTATCAGAATATAGACCAACTAAAAAAGATTTAACACGAGGAAACAGGTGTCTCAGGTACCTTCAGACTCTTGGTTACTGCCATCATCAGCCGTATCTGTAGCAGAGGACATGGGCACCGTCACTGAAATAGGGGACTGCAGTACAGGTTGTTGCTCTTGCATTCTAGGCACAGATTTTGAAAGGTTTGGGGGTGACAGTGCAGCAGGTTTATCCTTCATTACCTTAGTCACGAAAAAAAATAACGTCAAGGCCACTGACAGAAACAAGAATTTTCCAAATTCAAGGTTAGAATCCACTTAAAGGTTATGCTTCCACCGATGACATTAATGTACTAACCCATGGGATCGACATGAAGAGAATCTCCAAATAAGATTTTTCATTGACAAACAGGAACATTTTGTCATAATGCTAACAGAAATATAACAAGACATTCAGATCTCTAATAATGGCTACTTAGGGTTGTCCAATTAAAGTGGAGCACACACAGCTATTCAGCAGCAGGCTATAACACCTAAGTTTAAATAAAATTGTTCTGTCCAATAAGGCATATAGGCTAGAGACCTATGGACTAAGAGTGAGGATTCATTTAAAGCTTACGATTGAAGCATAAGACTTTTTGGGCGCCTCTTTCACTTGAACACTTGTTTCAACCACGAACTGTGATTCAACCACGACCTGTGATTCAACTGGAGTTTCATCAACAACCTCAGCCACCGGCTCTTCCTCCTCCTCATCCTCTTCTGCTTGCACTTCCTCAACTGGAACTTCTCCATTCTCACTCGGATCGTACACTTCTCCACTGGACTGCTCAGAAATGTGATTCTCTTGCAGTGGCGAGGTCTCTTCTGGATAAAGCAACAAAAAAACCAACTATTAACATAACATGCGGCTACCAAGGAATGGCAAATGTCACCATATGCAACATCATTGACACAGAAGTATTTCATTACCCTGACTTGAAGTAGGCGGTGCAATACCACCATCTTGTTCTTCATTTTGTTCCTCATCTTCCACATATCTGAATATGTCATTCAAAACATAATATCCTTTCTCTTGAGGAGCCAGAAAGAAAGTCTGCGTGAAACGCTGCCTTGACTCATCAGCATCGACCATGAAACCAGTGACAAGAACCAACACTCCCCCATTATAAGATTCTTGTGCATCAACAAACTTTACATCTGCCCTTAAACTTCCATAAGACTGTATCTTCTCATTGATAGCCTGAATCACACAGAATAGAAAGGTCAATCAAACAGGACACACCAAACAGAAAATCCCAGAAATGCAGAGCACAGAAATGATCTAGGATAACTTCTTCACGTGAAAAGTGTGACATTTACAGCATACAGATTAATTTAACACTGATAAAAACTACAGAAAAATCAAGGAGACTACTAAATGCTACCTAAACTAATTTCAAAACTATGTGAACTTAGGCTTGTCATGACACACAGATAATACCCAAACCTGACACCATGAAGTACACAAAAAAAATAACAGCTGGAAAGTTTCAAAAACCGGTTCATAAGCCACTTTACTATGCATCTTGGAAACAACGTTCTCTACAGTCTACACCAAGTCTACGTCAAAGGTTGCACTCATACTTAGAGTACAGAGAATACAAAGCTAAATATGGTTTGCAGAACAAACAGGACAAAGGATAACTCATGCTAAAGAAATATATAAACCGCAACGAGTATCCATACTGATACATCATACAAGCATACATCCAATACATCTTCCGACTCCTAAGAGATCGTAAAATCAAGATACATTACGTAAATATGTGACAAAGGATAAACAACTCATCCACAAAAGCCAACATTACATAAATTCTAACAAAACGAGAAACCATTACACATAAAGCCAGCATAAATACGTTCCAATTAATCACATACGGGACAAACAAAGTGATAAATCACAAAAGGCACACATAAAGGTAGTACATTTCCAACTCCCGTCACAATTTAGCAAAACAACGCGACACACACCATAAACAAGCGACAACTAATCGAAATGCATAACCAATACCACTCCATAAACTAGCTACCGATTACATTTACAATCAAACATACCACCAAAAAGAGAAACTACATTTTTAGCGAAATGCATAAACAATACCCCACAAACTCTAAACAACACAACAACGCTGAAATAACAACACATTAAAAGGAATTAAGAGGCTCACAGCCATGGTACTAGTAGAAGCCAGAAAGCCCCCGGGGCCGGCACGACCCATCCTACTGGCATCATGATAGAAGCGGTACGCCAACGCCGGAGACGAGCGCAGTATCGAATAATACTGGCTTACAAAAGCACTTCCAACCTATTCATCATAACCATCATCATACGGTTAATCAATTATCAAAATTTCTTAGAAAAGAACGTCTATTTTTATTATAAAAAACAGTAGACGCCCTCCTTGTAAGCTGAATTACTTAAGCTCCCCACAAGCCGAAATCAAGTCATAGAGTTATATACGCCTTTATTGGGCCAGCATGGCTACCTCTACTTAAATGATTAAAGTAAAAGTAAACGATCTCTCCCAAGACTTATTGTACTATAGTTATCATCCCAAGTTCTTAGAAAAGACCGTCTACGCTCATAATAAAAGTAGACGCACTCCTTGTAAGCTAAATCTACTTACGCTCCCTACAAGCCCAAATCAAGTTATACAGTTATATGCCTTTATTTGGCCAGCATGGTTGCGTCGACTTTAAGCATAAAAGTAGACGGTCTCTCCCAAGACTTTACGATTATCACAAACAATTATGAAATAAAAACCCTGACTTGCAACATTTAAAAAAAAAGGAAAATAAAAATACTTACAACTTCAGCAGAAGGGAGGACGCAGACAGTGGGATCAGGACCTGTAGTTACTGCCACCATTTGTTTTTTACTGCACAACAAAAAAAAACAGTAAATAAAAACAGTAAAAAGTAACATAATTAGTAAAAAAAAATGAAGAAATGTGGGGGTTTTGAAATGGGGGGTAAAAAGGGGTGAAATTTGGAGGGTAAAAAAGGGTTTTTACCTGAAGTGATGACGTGGGCAGTTAGGGTTTTCGGGCGGAGATGACGTCAGGCGGTGGTTAGGGTTTAGAGGCGGCGGAAAGAGGAGTTAAAAATGTGGGGTTTTCTTAGTATTTATGTTGTGGACTTCACTAGTGTATGTGTACACTCTAGTGCACTACAGTAGTGACTAGTGGCACATTGAGTCTTTCCCTTTCCTTTTTTTTTTTGTTTTCTTTTTTGTGAAAAAATTATCAAGAACAATCTCTACTCCCAAGTAGGGGACTAGGGGAGTAAAAGTGGAGTAGGCGTAACTCGACTCGCCTTGTGAAACTTATGTTGAGTTCGAGTAGGCTCGCGAGTTTTAGGATCTTGAAATATTAAAGCTTGCGAGCTGAAATTCTCGAGTTCGAGTTTGATATTTTTCGTTGCTATTGAGATTTACGTTTACTTAAATGAAAGGTATAACCTTTTTTCTTTATAGAAGTACACAAACTATTACAAGAGACCGTCTCTCTCAATACTAGCTGGAAGAAGTATATGTATATTTTGAAAATTATATATCTATTATATATTGATGTAAATGAGAAAATTAAGATTAATTAAGTAGATACTATTTTGTACTGATATAAATACTATTTTATAGATTTTTTTTAATATACGATAGTGTCACGAGCTTTTCGAGCTCGAGTTGAGTATTGATCGAGATATGACCGAGTCGATCTCAAGTGACTCGTGAGTTGTCTCGTCTCATCTACACCTCTACTCCAAGTTGTCTTTCGATCATAGTAGGTCCAATCACTTATTATCCACTACCCGCCAAATGGCAAGATTGACTACTTGCTGCACTAGAAACTACTATCCTACATTAGGCTCCACCCTTTCCTTCACAACAACATGGCAAGATTTGCCCTAGCTCATAGTCGATCAGATTTTGAGTGAGTCTTTGTCTGTTGATGTGAAGTATTGGTAGTCGAACAAACTAAAGACGAAATTCATACCGGTTCGTGTCATGTTGTGGGGTTGTGCTAGTTTTTACGTAATTATAGAGCTAAATCAAACATTATGATTGCAATTTTCAACTTTGCTTTCATAGTTGAGTACATTGTCATGTGTTAAGAAGGTAAATATTCAACTAGTCCATATTTGGCTTACTAATAAAATGCTTGTTTTTAGCAAACAACTTATTCCTGTCGAGTTCGTGTTTCGCACCCCAACTCTATCTCGACCCATTAAAGTTTTTGTGTCGTGTTTGTGCCAACATGATAACTTAAATAGGTCAAAACCATCAACTCGAATCCGCTAATTACGTTTTGTGTTTTTAGGCCGTGTCACTTTTTGCCAGCTCTAACTATGCATGTTTCATACACAACAATTCTTGTGCCATATCCCAATGAGATTGATACTTGCCAAACAGATCATTCAGATCGGACTCGGTTCAAATTAGTTTAGATCCGGTCACATAGATCGGAAATGGGTCAACATTGGGTCTAGTTTGAGTCTGTCATATTCCGAGTTTGGTCGGGCTACTTTGAGGACATTTATAGTACTTGGATTTTAATATTTCGAGTTGATTTAATGTTTTTGTTAGTTATTATTTCAACAGGTTGAGTTTTAATTTCGTATAACCGGAATTATTTACATGTTGCTGTTGATTTCAACTGGGGAAGATGTATAAATTTGAAAGGAGACTACAGACAATATATGTTGGCTTTAACTACGAATTCACAGGTCTCAGCTAAAAAAAACCATAATGTGTACATAAAAAAATAATTATTATATACCAATACATTATATATAAATGTTTAAACAAAATATATTGAGCATTAAAATTGGGAAAACAGACTCGTATAAAGATGTGAAAACTTGAAATCGAGCTATTCAAGACATTTTTGGAGTGGATCACTATCGGATCTAGCTCAGGTCAAGATTGGATAGAGTCGGGTAATTTCGGGTTTTGTGTCAACTTCGAATAACAATTTTCGGGCGAAATCGAATCTAGGGATAACTATGTTCCGTCGAATATTTCGGTCGGATATTTAGATCCGAGTACATTTTGGCCGGTCAAAGCACATGCTCCAAGTCTCCAACCATTCCCGATCCTCTGTGGCAAACTTTATTTTAGAGCCAAAATTAAATGAGATCATGAGCCTTCTCTTGTGGAAATACTTCGCTGATGTGGCGTACAAAAAAAACTAACGTGTATGAACCACAAAACAAATACTCTGTCTGTTCTCCATGTCTCTCACCGTACACGCGATTCCTACTTCCTAGTCTTCCCACAGGTGCTTACACTACCTATATGTAACACACATCTCGCTGAATTTAAATTGATAGTGGTTCACCATTCTGGTTGGCCCATGAGGCATATATTGAAAGAGAGAACATGCAAGTGTGTTTCTTTTACTTCTTAATTACTCCCTCCATTTCCACCAATTCTTTGCATTTGACTTTTCACACATACCAATATCATACTTTGACTATTAATATCTTA
>CAAKMY010040032.1:0-16916 GCA_901111285.1 Corrigiola litoralis
AAGGGATTAGTCCGTTAGGTCTTTTTGGTCACAGAGCTGGCCGGTGATAGGCCTACTTGCCTTGCTTGTGAACCATCTGTAGAGGGCCTTTCTGAAGGTTTAACTGCATAATGAAAGTAGCCCGAGGTATACGATGCATAGGCAGCGACGGCAAGTGCCCCAAAACAACAATCAGCTGAAAAATCCTTTCCCGGTTAATCGATCGGACTTTCTCGACCACTGTTACATTTACCCCATAAATGGCATACTTGACATAATGACATGCTACTTTTTAAGCAGTGTGAACGATCTAGCATCATCAGTAATCACAGAATTGGCTGAAAATGTTGTTTGGTATGAATATAAAAGGAAACTTTTTAATCCCTTATATACAAAGCTTAAGAGCACAAGGCCTGCGTGCAGAGCATATAATTCCGTATACCAATACTAGCTTTAATGGTTGGTTCAAAGATGAGATGAGCATACCATTATAGCTATGCAAGTAAGTGATTGCATGAGCTACATCAATTGCAATATCCAGTCTCTCAGCAAGCCCAAACCCAAGTCCTCCATTACCTGCATTGCACTTAAAATGTTCACTCATCAAGTACACCTCAGAAACCTTTTGAGTTGTCTTTCTGAATTTGATGGATGATGAAAAACCTTTTGTCACTAAAATGTGATGAATTGGCAATGATGACTTACCATGTAAATGCTGGAATAGTGTCCCGTTGCCAACATACTCAACCACAATAACATTTTCATCTGGGTGCTCTAGATATCCATAATACTTTACCAAATTGAGATGTTCAATCTTCGAAAAGGCGAGAACTTCACTCCTGAATTCCTGTACAGTGCGCTTATCAAACAAGTCCTGCCATATAATGAGCCAGTCAATACGCATGTTCTTTCACAGAGGCAGTTACTTATATGCAATCACTGATGCAAAAGCTACAATGTTGTTACCTTTCTGGCACGCTTTACTGCAACAAGTGTACCATCCTTCAGCTGTCCCTTATACACAGTCCCAAAACCGCCTACTCCCAATACACAATCTTCAGAGAAATTTTTAGTAGCTTTCTTGATATCCTCAAGAGTAAAATTTAATGAGCCATACACCTCTCCACTTTTTGGGTTCGAAGAATCAAAAGAATTCTTTGGCTTATATGGTGATGAACCTCTATGATTGCTCCCTGAGGAAAACCCAGCTGAAATAGGAAACATGTCAACAACATTCTGTCTCAAAACACAATATAAAACTAAACAAATCAGACAAAAAGACCCAGCTTAAATGGACGAACACCGATACTATGATCTAACCTATCAAGATTCTTTAGATATGGAAAATGTCCCTAGAATATATTCATTAGGTGAAGTAGTAGTTTTTATGATTAGGAAATTTTGTTATGTTAACTGTGTTGTTCCGGGATAACCAAGACGCCTATACCAGATGAAGGAAGAACTGCTAGAGAATTTTGCATAATCAAGCAAGATATTCCTATGGTATTGTGTCTATGATCACAACCAACCAAACATAATTATGCCCAAAGATAAAATGTGCAAGATCAAGCATTGACATCTCTTAATCATTACCTAGACAATTCAATGAAAAGGGGTTTCAAGAGGACTTACAGGAGTCTCTGACATTCTGACTTGAGTTCTTGATTCCATAAGGTTTGTCAGCTCCTGAAGTACCCTGTTTTGACTTGGAGCCAAAAGCTGTAAAAATTATGGATATTTTCTTTATTGCATCTTTGAGCCAAGAGCTCTTTTTCTTATGTTGCTTCAAAGTTTTACTACCAGAATTCTGATCATAATGGGAATTGGAACTCATAGTATCCCATTGACTAGAGCGGTAGGGAGAAGCTGGTGGCTTCATTCGCTGTGAAGAGAGGTCTCCAGGCTATTGGGTTTGCAGCATGGGAGATATAATAATAGTTGCTGTTGCATTAATTTCACAGTATTTAAATGAGGATAAGTAGACCCAATCAACCACAAGTTGAAGTCTATTAAGCAACTGGAGCCAACCAGAACAGTCGTGTTCTCTAGTCAAAGACGTTGAAAAGGTATAAATTTACATTTCATCTGCTAGCAGAGCTGACAGTAATATTGTTTTCCACAGTGAAAAATACCATGTCAGAGGGATGGACCAGTAATTCTGCAATAAAAGTCTACGACATAGTCCGTATGTTGGAGAGTATATTTCTTTTCTTCATGATTTTCTTTTTACCATAAACACATAAAAAGTTTTTTTTTTTGTAGATATATATTTTGTTTGGAAAAATGAAACAAACGAACAAAAATCGGGACGAGAAACAGGTACTTGGAGAAGTCTTCCTATTTTGTCCCTTCCCTAATTTTCTCCCTGTGAAATGTGGGATAAAATTAAGGCATGGACTTGTATGTTGGCATGTAGCACCAGCTGGACTAAGTAATTTACGACTCAGTATAGGGAACAAAGACAGGGAAGGGAGCTGGGGAGATACCCACACCATTGAATGGCCTCACTATACCGAACTCGGAACTATACACAATTGTTGTTCGACACATGTACAACGTTTGATATTTACAATTACAATGCAAGTGATGCAGTTCGAATATTTCTTTCCTTGATGGTACAAATTTGACAGGCAACCAATTTCTTCCACTCTTGCTATTCCACTTCAACAGGGATTGTATGTTAAGAATCCTTTATCTACACCTAGCTTTCATAAGGCTATGGAATCTGCTTCAGGGTTCTGCAATTCAAAGAATGTATGTATGAATATTTAAAGAAAACAAACCAGAGAGGGGGGAGGGGGGGGAGGATTGAAATCGCAGCTTAGCCATTTAAGGTAGAAAAGACAAATAACGATGATAGAAGTGACCAACTTAGAGCAGCAGCTTAAACTATGTTGGCTTCAGAATTTTAATGACAAAAGTAGTCTTTGTGAAGAAAGAACATGAGCCATACTCATCATAAAGCACAAACATCACAAGAGATTTGGAAAACAAGCTCGAGTGGTCATTGAATAAGGATTGATACCTACCTACTTCATCGAAATTTACTTGCTCCCCAGTTGAAAATTGATTCCAGAACATAGCAGCAACAAAGTACAAGAAAGATGTCAGCCACAAAAATCCTTTGAAAGATCCTACTAGTTCAACAAAATATCCAGCTCCTACTGTTCCCAGAATGGCAGCAAAAGTTCCTGCTGTATTTGATAGTCCTACATAATACAAATATGATCATGTAAGGTTCTATATCCATTGAAATGAAAGTTATCCTCATCTTGTTATAGTACCATCTTACACATGAAAGTTAGTAAACAAGGCAGCCAAAAAGGGCAGTAGAAAACCAAATCCCACATACCATGTAGGACGCCCGTGTATTGTGGAGCAATTTCCTAGCATCAGAAAATAACAAATACAATCAATAAACACATAGAAAGGATTGCTATTTGGTACCGAGATGTGGCGAGTTCTACCCTTCAGAAACCACATACCTGGATATTTACAAGAAAACCGGAATGGCTGAAGGCCTTTAACCCAACCGCCAACGTAAGCCAACCAGAAGCAATAGTTGGAGTTTTTGCTGTAGTCAATCCAATAAGAGCAATGCTGGGACCAATAAATCCTATTGACTGCACGTAATAAACATGTTCAGTTTAGACAGTAAAAAATGAATCCACTAACACTTAGGAGAGCGCAAATCACACTAAAAAAAAAAAAAAAAACAAGAATGAGTATTTAAGACCTCACCAAGCCAAAATGGTGATTTACTATATATATCAAGCCGGGGGCAAAAGTAAAAAATGGAAGGTGGTTTCAATAAACTTTAACGTAGAAGAGCAAATTTCACCAGAAAAAGGAAACAAAAGCACAGGATGTTCCTTAAACCAAGAAGAATGTCTGAACCTAAACTGGTGGATTTGCTTTTCTCAGCTACTAGATTAATCTTAGCACAAAAACAACAGTTCAACAGTTGATATCCACAAGTAAAACCGGAAAAAGGAGAAACAAGAAATCACCCAAAATGTGAAATCATGTTGACCATTAAAAACTTTGAGCTGGTGTGAACATACATCAGTGCACTGCCTAATATAAGAACCAAACCCTTCCTACCCGAAAAAAATAAGCAGAGAATGAACAAACAGGACCTCTTATACAGCAAATATAGAAGTAGAGGAAGCCACTCGATCTTGAGATATTTTTACATCAACATAAGCAAAACCTTTGTCCAAAAGGATTATGTTTGGAAACTAAATCGGCACAAACCTGCATAATTTTTCGGGTTATAGTGACACTTAAACCACGCTGGATCAACATATCAGAGCAAGCACCTCCAAAATATCCCACAAGAGCCATCATTGTCCATGGCACAGCACTAAACCATGCTGCTTGTCTAAGATCAACATGATATACCTGTGATACATGTTCATTCATTTACTCACTGTCAGATACATAATTAAAGAAATATAGCTGTAATGTTCAACAAAATAAAGACACAGCTAGACTGTGATCAGGACTTACACTGTTAAAATATATGGGCATCCATGAAAGAATAACAAAGAACCCCTGCATAACAAACAAAGCTTGGCCTCAAACGGAGACAAATCTACAATTATTGCTTTACAAGGCGAATTTATCAATAAAAGACTATACTAAGTCAAAGCATAACACCATAATAACCAGATTGAATTAACATCATTACCCAACTATGCATAGCATTTGCAACCATTAGTGACCAAGTAGGAGGCTTAGAAAGCAACCGTCTGAAAGGCGGGATCACTTTTGCTTTTGATGCCTTTGTGGCATTGGACTGGGGAGACTGTTGCCTCTTGGTGAGTATGTACTTCAGTTCATACTTCGAAATCTGACGGCTTCTCTCTGGAGTACTGGATGTAGCAGACAGCCATACCAAAACCCACAAAAAGCCAGATAATCCGAATATAAAAAATGGACCAAACACACCAGCTTTAGACATGAGAATTGGAGAAAGTACAAGACCAATTGCACTACCAAGCTGAAATCCGGCCATTGCTATGCCAACCGCTCTAGCTCGTTCTGCCTTAGGAAACCATCTAGGAAGAAACAGGTGTTTAAAGACTGAATTTCAGAAAGTTATTACATCTTAATATACCAAAAAAAGGAAAACAAAATCGTGAAATGAGTATCTAATAAGTCCATTTCAATGTTGAATCAACTCTGGAGAAAAGAATAGAGTTGGTATGATGTATATTCAGTACCTTGAAATCATGTTGTTCATCGAAGGAAGAGCCACACCTTCTGCAACACCAAGCATAGCTCGCATAAAAAGCAGAGCCCAGAGAGACTTCTCAGCTGCCCATGGTGTAAGAAAAGTAGCAAGTGACCATAAAGCAACGCCCCATCCCATGACAGCCTTACCGCCATAGTAATCAACTAGAGCTCCGCCAGCTATAGGTGAGATAAGGTACCCCCAAAGAAAAGACGACTGCCATTGTATTAAAAACTTAGATCAGCAACAGTAGATACAACCGATATAGATTTCTTCAAGTTAATAGAGCATGTATCTCAATTTTACGTAGATTTGCATCCTAAAACTAAAATATCTTACTAATCCTCCGAAGTTTAAATGACATTCTTAAATATCAAGGTTCTCATTTCTCAGACCACCATTTACCATACATAAGGATACAACTTTCAAGACCAAGTAGAACCTCATAACGTAACATTAACACCATATTCGCCATTCACACTATGTCGTCACTTTTCCTAGAGTTCGTATCCATCGCAAGCTTAGCTAAAGTTCAGAACAAAAAGAAGCACACAGGTTTTTGCAGTCCTTGAATTCTAACGAGAAAAACTTCTCATCTTACTCCAAATTGACATAAGTTCATACAACTATAACAAATGCAAAATACAGAAACTGGTATCTACACAGGAGTAGCTGTAAAATTTGGAACCTGCAAAATGTCGAACGAACAAACTACTCGAGACTAATTCAGATAACTGGAGTCTCAGAACAACATTTCAGACATCAATATAATTACAAAGCTAAGACCTTTATTACGCTAGCTAAATATTTACACCAGCAAATGTTTCGCAAAGCCTAATTACTCATAAACAATACACTTAAACCGGAAATTCAACGAAGAATCACTCAACATCTACGAAATTGTTACCTGTAGAACTTCAATAAGCAGACAACTGAATATATACTTCCAATAATCACAAGCTACTCATTCCAATAACATACTCCACAAACGATATCAACACAACACGGAACAAATAATACATGCATGATTGATAGGCATATCTACATTATAAACAGCATAATACAAGAACAAAAAAAAAACGAAATGCAAGAATTAAAAGCATGAAGTCAAAAGAGCATATATACAGATATACTCCTATGAAATATATCAAACAATCACTCAAACTCCTAAATCATTACCTTAAAAACTTCACTAAGGTGAGCAAACTGCTGAAATTATATACCCCTATGAACTAACACACACTACTAACTATAATCATACTCCACAAATTATATGAACACAACACAGATGTATAATATATACATGCATACTGTGAAATTGTGAAATGCAAGAATCAAAAGCATGAAATTAGAAAAGCATATTTCGACCTGAACAACGCCGGCGAAAGAGCGACTCCATGAATAAGAGAGAGAAAGAGGAACGATAGCGACCGACATGACGACACGATCAGCATTACACAGCGCCAACGCCAACCCCAGCATCATCACCACCTTCACTCTCTCTGACGTCACAAACTCCACTATACTCTCCCCTTCCTCTCCTCCTCCTTCTGCTACTACTCCTTCCGCGTCGCCGGAGTAAACCCTAGCTTTTCCGGCGCCGCCGGAGAAAACCCGAGATTTTCCGGTGAGTACCTCTGGCCGGAGCTGGAGTGTAGGATTAATCGGAGATAGAGCGCCGCATCCGCCGGCGCCGGAGGAAAGGTTAGATATTCCGGCGAGTGACGACCACCGCGCGCGGTGGCGGAGTTTGAGGAGGGGGGTTGTCGGAGTTAGAGCGCCGGTGGTATAGGAGAGTTTGAGGTGGAGGGTGGTGGTGAAGGTGAGTGGAGAGGTGGTGGCGGTGGTTGTCATGGTGGCGCTGCGGTGGTTGTTGAGGAGAGAGAGTGGGGATTAGTGAGTTTAGTTTAGTACATGAGTTGTCTATTTTTGTTAGGATAAAAGGAGGCGAAAAGGTCGATATAGACGAGATTCTATCTCATGTTGTAAGCGTAAGTTTTAAGTTTTAACGACTTTATCGTGGAATTTGAACCCATATTGCGAGTCTAATTTTTCGACACTCTATCAATAGAGTTAGATGTTGGAAACGACTTTATCAATTGAGTTACCTGATACTACTTTTGATTACGAGTGTTAGTCGTTTTAGTTATGTTTTACGTGGACGAAAGTTAGTTTGTTACATTTCCTCAAATTGTAAAGAGCGTATGTTTAGAATTGTGGAGCTTTAATTAATGAGTTGGGAGTATAAGGGATTGTTCAATGTTCATTTCTAAATGTAAGAAAGAAACTAGAATGAATTTCGACTTTAAATTGGATGAATTTGTTGGCAAAGTATTGAAGGTAGTAAGAATTGTGTGAATTTGTTGGCAAAGCAATGAAGGCTGTACTAAAAGAACATTAAAAAAAGCACAGTTCTTCATCCATTTGTCGAAAGCGCAAATAGTTCGGTGAAATAGAGGGAATATATAACTTTCTTTAGATAATGAAGATTAGTACATAATGGAAAACTTTAAAAAATTCCACTAATCTCCGACAGCTCCATTTCTGGATGACATTATCTAGTTAATTATCTAGTTATCTACTAGTGGTAGTTCAAAAGTTCCCAAAGTTTCAATATTTTTTCGGTCGCACTAGAGTTCTGGATCAATAATGGATATACTGAAGCATGAACTACAGAATGTACAAGGAATCCACACATTAAAGCAGAAACTTTAAGAACTTTCTGATAATTTATTTACTTAATGCAGAGTTGGGATGAGATACAATATAACGATCGCGCATAAAACATAGCTATTCACTCATGAGTCAGCTCGGTCCCTTTCCTATTCAGGTAACCATGCGTAGAAAGAATACTCTTGATACAAGGTATAAATAGCATGGTATCAAATCCTACTCTAAATTCTGCTAAACAATGAATGTCGCCCTTCAGCAACAATTTTGCCGGATACTTTGTTCTTTATAATGATGGAAGTTCCAGAAACAGCCCCGATTTTGCCTAACAGTCTTGATGTAACCTCCAACTCATCCTGTCCATAAATTTAACCAAATTTGTCAAGTAAACACTAAGAATATACGTTAGTACCAGATATTGTTCAGTAAGGGACTATGATTCCCGATCTATTGGCAGGTCCATTTCACAGAAACTCGAGATGATATAACATTCAAAGACGCAAAGAGAGACGAACTGGATTACATCCCAAATCTTACAGTGCTGATGAATTTATTTTCAGATACACAACTCATACATAAATGAAGTTATGAATTAATGCATGCTGGGGCAGACTTTATAACTATTTAACAGGTATCCAGGAGTGTTTAAGAAGTCAGAGCTCCCTCTCCACCTCAAGATTAAATCGTACTCCCACTGAACTATGTGAGGGGTGTCAATGTGTCATTGGTGTATGCTTAAGGACCACGGCTCCCCTCTTCCCAGGAACTGCTTGTACCCCAAACCCAGATTCCAGAATCAGGGTAGGTTGAGGGATTAAGAGGTCAAGCTAAACTCGAAACAAAAAGGGCGATAATTGACACTTTAAACGGAAAAGTCATCCGGCCTATGAATACGGTATCAAATGTAGCACCTGACCAGATGCCTGACCAATGGAAAGTAGCAAGACTTGGTTTCATATTAACAGCTTAACGCATTAGACTGGCAGAGACATGCGGATGCATAATAGACAAGAGTAGGGGCTCACGTCAAGCTTTGCATGAGACAAGTAGGAGATGCTCATATTAACAGACACATTCATTGGCCGGTCAAGTCTCTGAATCAATGCATTGCCAGCTATATCAACAAGATTGGTAATTGCACCAGCAGCCAAATTTCCATCCCTATCCTGCAATATGTAGACAATAAGTTGACTTAACTTGTGCAATACATGTTTTAGATATAGAGCACAAATGTATCATGCAACTTAATCAACAGAATAGAATTGCAATACAAGTGAGCATCTCACTTCACAAGATTTTCAGGTCTTTGCACCAACAAGCAAAATCCTAAACTTTATCAAGACAGTACACTTGCAACACAACACAACACAAAACCCAAAATTCTTGCAAAATTAAGCTCAACAAGCAAAATACTTGAAACAGGAATGAAAATTCGCATGAACTCAATGCAAAGTAGTTTCCCTTGGCTCTCAACTCGGGCTTACCTCGCCCTTGCTCAAGTTAAATGTCTAACAATTTTGTAGATGCTCCAGAGTGACCGAGTCCAGCTTAAAATGTGTGTTATAACCTCAGAGCTCTTATTAGGTAATTTAAACCCCAACAACATCATTGAACTTGAACCACAAGCTGTCCTACATTAGGCATACAGCAAGCATACCCAATCCACGACTTCACCTGTATCATATAATACCTTAGAGATGTTCTTATTTCAGCTACCAATTTTACTTCAGTGATGCATCCTTGACCTTCACGTTTATCCTTTGCTCTTACAAACCATTATAAGATATAGATTGCTTTCGTATTGTCATAAATTTCCCCATGCCATGATCTCTGTCCGAAAAATCAAGAAAGAACTCGTAGGCCCACAACAACCAAATCACAAACACTAGCACCAAAATATATCTACCATCCATGATCCACCATAATCTCCACTTGTACCAAACAAAGAACAACCAAACTAATAAGCCACAACTCAAACAGCCAACAAGCGAAATAATTGACCATCACCCCCCTGGTATGACCTCATTTCTGCTTTCAGCCTCATAATCTCATATCCTCTAACCAACACAACTACAATCTAGAAACATTGACAAGATGCCGTAAAACTATAAAGACCAAGTAGTGGCTTAGCCATATGCTAAAATTACACTCCAATAGACCTTAGGAACATACTTTGTAAATTTCGTAACATTTCGCGTAAAATCAGAAATCGACCCAAAAAACCGGTTTTTTGGTACGCAAAAACCTCGTTTCGGCCCTTGAAATAGAATACGAAGAAAATTGGCAGGAGCCATCCTAGACACATATAATGGAGTATAGAACAAGAAACACGGCAAAACGTAGCCTAGATATAACACAAACCATCGGTTTTGTCCATGTACACATGCTCCAATTAAGCATGAAACACGCTATAAAACTATCAAGACCAAGGAATGACATTGCCATATGATACAATTACACTCAAATAGACCCTAGGAGCATGCTTGGTAAATTTCGTAACATTTCGCGAAAAATCCGAAATCGACCCAAAAAACCTGTTTTTGTGTACTATAACCCATGCAAAATCCTCGTTTCGGGCTCCGAAAAAAATTTGGACGAAAATTGGCGGGAGCCATCCTAGACACATATAATGGAGTACGGAACAAGAAACACGGCAAAAAGTAGCTTAGGCATAGCCCAAACCATCAGTTTTGTCCATGTACACATGCTCGAATTAAGCATGAAACACGCTATAAAACTATCAAGACCAAGGAGTGACATCGTCATATGATACAATTACACTCAGATAGACCCTAGGAGCATGCTTGGTAAATTTCGTAACATTTCGCGAAAAATCCGAAATCGACCTAAAAAGCCCTTTTTGTGGACTATAACCCACGCAAAATCCTCGTTTCGGGCTCCGAAAAAAATTTGGATGAAAATTGGCGGGAGCAATCCTACACACATATAATGAAGTAAGGAACAAGAAACACGGCAAAACGTAGCCTAGATATAACACAAACCATCGGTTTTGTCCATGTACACATGCTCTAATTAAGCATGAAACACGCTATAAAACTATCAAGACCAAGGAATGACATTGCCATATGATACAATTACACTCAAATAGACCCTAGGAGCATGCTTGGTAAATTTCGTAACATTTCGTGAAAAATCCGAAATCGACCTAAAAAGCCCGTTTTTGTGGACTATAACCCACGCAAAATCCTCGTTTCGGGCTCCGGAAAAAATTTGGACGAAAATTGTCGGGAACAATCCTAGACACATATAATGAAGTAAGGAACAAGAAACACGGCAAAACGTAGCCTAGATATGACACAAACCAACGGTTTTGTTCATGATACACATGTTCGAATTAAGCGTGAAACACGCCGTAAAACTATCAAGACCAAACATTGGCATTGCCATATGCTACAGTTACACTCCAATAGATCCTAGGAGCATACTCTTAAAGTTTAAATTAGGTCTAGTTCTTTACATAGTAACTTAGGGAACTTTAGGCCCTTTTCTTTTCAACTTAATTTCGGTCATTCGCTTAATTTCATGTCTGTTCACTTCAGTTCTGCCGATTTCCGTCGAAAAGAATAGGATCATGCTGAAATTTTGGGAACTGTACTGAATTCTAGGGAACATCAGGTAGATCTCAAAAGCTCCCATGTAAACAACAAGGCCTAAGTCGATAGAAGAAAGTAGAAAATCCGTCCTTACTAGCTAAAAAAACCATTGAGTCATTGCTTGACAACATGCATTATTAGATCCCTACTTTTTCATTCATTTTTTTGGCCAAGCACTCCAATACTTAATTACTTAAACAAGGATCGAGATCGAATAAGCAAATGTAACAACCAAAGTGGGCAGGTAATTACGCATTATAAGAAGCTTTTATGTCGACTCTTGAGCACATACTAAAGATTTAAACTCTAAGATCAAACTAGCTGTTTGGAAGAAGCACAAGTCAAGCAACCACTCCAATCTTCAGAGTTCAGACTAAAGGAAAACCTCAACAAACATTGCAAGTAGATTACATCCATATCCCAAGGATACAGGCACAACAGCATGCCATGATTAAAGATAACAAATTTCAGCACTCACAACAATAAAGTATAAAAATTTGAATTAGATAGCTTTGAATAAACAAATATTGAGTAAGACAGTCCTACAATAGCACGAAGGTGAGCCTTTAGGTTGTGGAGGAAGTATAGTTGGGTAAGACGATCCTACAAAAGCATGAAGATATGCTATAGATTTTGGGATAAACTTTCAAGCAATTGGTCTACTTTGAGGTTACCTCACGATGAGATGTCTCATATAACTTGCACGTCTCATAAATCATAATGAGGTATAAGGATTCGAACCTTAGACAACCCCTAGACATGTAACCTCCTCTAAAGACTTATGTTCTACTTAAAATCTTAAAAGCTCATCTCATCCTACAATTTAACCACAAATGCACACCTTTCAACTAACATTATGTTTGATCAGAAAGTCTTGAAAGAAACCGTCTTTCTATCATAGAAGTAGACAGAGTCATGTTGCCTCAACAAATGGATATATATCTCTAATTCGACTCGTGTTTGTATTAAGCTTGAGTTGATTTAGCTCGTCTACTCTTATCATAAAGTAAAGTCTTTTCTAGAAATTTGCAATCTTGGATAATTTAATCACACCATGAAGTTCAATCATGCAAGAGTACGTAATGTAATATCCAATGAATAAAGCAGTAAAAAAGCGTAGTGGGTTTAAAGGGAAGGCTTACAAGAAGGCGAGGAGGGACCTTGAAGGAGCAAAATATCAGCCCCGGTTCGACTCGGTCAACTCGGATGCCTCTAAGGGCAAAATCCTCATAGAAACTCGGTCCAACTTGGAACTCGTGCGGGTTGACCACGAGTTGGGACACGGTGTCCGACTCGTCGTTGCTTAGTTCTACAAGCTCTTTGGCTCTCTCCATTGTCTTACCTCTTTACTAATTACTACTGATTAATCTTGTGTTTTTAAGTCGTCCATTTTTTGTTCTTTGTTTTTTGTTTTAGCCTTTTGTTCTTACTTTTTAGCCATTGGTTCCAGAAATGGTATTGTGGTCGATGAGGTAGGTGTGTAATTTCTCAATTCTCACCTAACTTGCACATTTCATAATGTGAGTGAGAGTATATTTTTCTTTGTATGTAGATAATAAGAACAGAAAAATAGTAAGTGTTTAGTTTAAAGTGATTACATTGCGTCAACATTATAAGAAAAGTAATTATTTTAACTCGATGTGTAATTAGGTCTAGTTTTAAGTTACAACTAGACCGTTAACGGACTAATGAATAGTAATTTCATTCTCGTAGGTGGCAAAGCTTGTGATAGGTATAATTGTCTTTTATTTTTGGTGAATTAAGTGTTAGTAACAACTTTATATCATTTTACAATAGGCTATATGAGCAAAGGCTCAAAGTATGTAATGAACTTGATAGGAGACAATGAGCAATGAAGTTTGGCGTAACCTGAATCCATTTTAGTAAAATAAATTCTAATTTATCTTTAGAAAAAATTGCATCCGTCCTTGTCCTTGTCTATGATGAACCAGGGCATAAGGTAATTTACGATCTGTAGTTATACTCCCTCCATCGCAACCGGTTCAAACTGCTAATATCTAGGCTTTTACATTATCTATGGAGTATGGATATGGAGTATGGACCTCTTGCTATTTACAGGATGAAGTCAATTCAAGCAGAGACGATCAATATGACAATAATGAACACCAGAACAGTCTCTCAGTCTCAATATCTATCAGCATATGCATAGCCGTTGCCCGTTGGTTATCTATAACATACATTTATCAAGATAAGAATTGGCTCTTTCGACCAGAATTCAATACAGGGTCTAATAACAATAGTATTTTCAGAGAATGAACGAAAAAAGCTTCAGTTTACCAGAATATACATTCATGTCACTGTCGGCTAGTACTTGTCAAATGAAGGCCTTCCTATTATCCACAGATTTTTCTCAGCTAGGGCTGCTAGCCTGCTACCATGTCTTCCCAGAGTAGAAACTCAATCTACAGGAGGAGCCATATCTTTGTTTTCAATAAAACAACTCATACAATCATATTTTGCTGGCAGGTTTGCTAAACAAGGTATGTCGACCTTCAGCAATAATCTCTCCAGTAGCTTTGATCCTGAGTAAGACAACAGTTCCAGAAATGAATCCCTTCTGTCCCAGAAGCCTTGACGTTACCTCCAGTTCATCCTATTAAGTCAGCAGGTGTTAGTTGCTCGCAAATTGCAACTGATGCATGTAGAGGTTATCACAACTTGCAGCACACAAATAATGTGTCTTTGTAGACTAGGGAAATCTATGCATATGTTGACCTGAAAACTTGATAAGCCGGTTTCAATCACACAACAGTGCATATGACATACGAGACCCATCCACTCATGCAAAATACAGGTTCAAAGCCAATTTTATACTAGCATCAAGAAGTGGCCAACACAAGCAATCCTGTAATCCGGATGGAATATGCTATTAATACCATTTAGGAGCTGGTAAAATGACCAGTTGATCTAGCAGAAGAAGTCTCTCCTAGAGGTGTTACATGCATAAAGCGGGATGTCAAGAGCCACACCGGATAAGCGTCTATAGAGACACATACATCTGATAGGGTGTTACAGGAAGTAATGACATACAACGGTCACCAGAAGGGGAGAAAGATTGAGATGAACCGTGTAGTATTGAAACTTATTCGCAAAGCAACGGAGAAACATTCTTTTCCTGCATAAGTTGAGTGGATTACTGACATCAAGAAGCATCCACGGTTAATGCACAGCCAAAATATACACATTCGCAAGTCTGTTGAATTAACCAGGTGCAGAACTCAGAAATTCTAGCCTTATCTTATAAAGCAACGGATACTTCACATATCTGATAAGTCAGTACGAGAGCAGTCACTCGATCGATTAACACACCAAAATCATGGTTAATCAAGGGAAAGCAGCAAAATACTTACAAATCAAATTCTACATAGAAATATAACTCAAGGCGCCATTCAAGAGGCGAATTGAAGTAACTAATCAACAGCTGGAGCTGAAGGCAGACTTACATCAACTTTGGCAGTCGATACATAAGAGATGGACATGTTTACAGACACACTCATTGCGAGGCCTTCTCTGTGGATCACTGAAGCACCAACCTCATCAACAAGGTTCGCAATTGCACCTGGTGCCATATTGCCATTTCTATCCTGCAGTCCAAATTAAGTACTAAATCATACGACATAAAAATTTCCACCATTACAATCCAACATTTTTTACAATTAAAGCTCTCATTTCTAGTCTATCATCAAGGTCCTCATTAGAAGGATCACCTAGCATATTTTCCATCACCTGATAAGGAATCATTCGATGTTAAGATACTACTGAATTTACATACACTTTCTACCAACAAAACCTACCATTTTTTCACCAGCAGTCTACCAAATTCATTTATAGTTTTTTTTATTTGTAAGGCGCGCACAAAGTTGTGGATAAGAATCAAACCAAACGATACTTTCAAACCACTGAAGGTCTGAAGCACCTGTCGATCCTTCCCAAATCGATTTATAATTCATAAAGCGGGCACAAAGTCGCAAATAAGAATCAAATCCGCGACCTCTCAGTTAAGAGAGGGTACTACTAACCACTAAAGCATCTCTTGATCATTACCAAGTTGATATATTTCCATCAAATTCTTGACATACCCATCAAAATTCTAACATTTCCAACTTCATTAATGACAAAAAAGAAAGAATTTGATAAAAATAAATAATGGTTTGACTTACAATGAGTCTGGGAGGAACCTTGAAAGAACAGACAACGAGTCCAGGTTCAATTCGGTCAACTCGGATGCCACGAACAGAAAAGTCTTCATAGAAGCTCATCTCAACATGAGGATTGTGGGGATTAACATCAAGTTTTGAGATTTTCTCTGATTCTTCTCTACTCAATTTCAGTGTCTCCTTTGCTCTCTCCATCTTGTTTGTTTTCTGAGCTTAGCTTAGCTGAGTTTGCAAGAACATTTCACATAATCAAACAGTTTATATCACATAAATTATTGATGACTTAATAGCAACAGTACTACGTTGTCACCTAACAAAATTTATTTTCTATATTCTCTATGATTTTTATTTAAATTTTAATAGAAAAAAATTAAAATTTGTTGCACATTTTCTTATTTTTTTTTCTTATTAAATATCGAAAATTTTGCTTTAAAAAAGCTGAAATTCAACAATATGACACGGAACCATTATAATGAAGATGTTAATGGTGTTAATGTTTTTATCTATGTCACCAAATAGAAACAAAGTCTCACTAAAATGAAATTTACAACACCTAAAGTTATCAAAGTGGTATCTACCCAAACCTCAAAGCTCCAAAAATTACAATTTTCTATCTTAATGGTTATTTCGCTACTCTGTTTTTTTCACCAGGTCAAAGAAAATTAGCCCCCAATCCCCCAATTAATTCAGACTAAAACAATGAACCCACTAACGGCTGATGGATAAAAAGATAGCATACATTATCCAAAAATCCATACTTTCTCCGTCCCGTTGATTTCATTGTATTTGTTGTTTCACAATTATTGAGGTAAAAAGTTAACAATAAATATCTCTCTATATAAATTCAAAAAAATTACAAATTTATAATGGTTATAATTATATCTTTTATTTTTTTTTTTACTGTAATACGGTTATATTTTTATTATTATAGTATTTTTCAAGTTATTGGGTAGTCACAAGGTGATCTCAAATACTATCAAAATGCAAATGTAGTAAGAAAATGAGTAAAAATAACAGGACATAGAGAGTATAAATTTGGTAACATATGCTAGTAAGGATTGACAGAAATGGGTGGAATAGATTAAAAAAAGAAAAGAAATTATAGTAAGAAAAGTACATAGTTACATGCACACATTCATAATCAGTAACACACTCACACACTAACACACTCTCCAGTAGTACAAAGGTAAGAATTGAGTTATCGAGCTACTTAGGGGGCGTTTGGTTTGAGCTTCG